>JAGDQP010001209.1:0-67445 GCA_022664845.1 Lepisma saccharinum | reverse complement strand
ACAAACAAAGAAAGAAAGAAAGTTAGAAACAAACAAAGGAACAAAGACAGAAACAAGCAAAGAAACAAACAACAAAGGAGGAAAGAAAGAAGAAACAAACACACAGAAAGGATAAAAACAAACAAAGAAAGAAGGAAAGAAACAAACAAACAAACAAAAAAGAAAGAAACAAACAAACAAACAAAGAAAAGTAAAGAAAGAAGAAACAAACAAACAGAAAGAAAAACAAAGAAACAAACAAAGGAAGAGAGAAAGAAGAAAGAAAGAAACAAAGAAAGAAAGAAAGGAACAAATAAATACAGAAAGAAACAAAGAAAGAAAGAAACAAACAAACAAACAAGCAAAGAAAGAAGGAAGGAAAGAAAGAAAGGAATAAAGAAAAACAAAAGAAGAAAGGAACAAAGAAAAAAGAAACAAACAAAGAAAGAAAGAAAGTTAGAAACAAACAAAGGAACAAAGAAAAGAAAGAAAGAAAGGAACAAAGAAAAGAAAGAAATAAAATTAAAAACAGAAATGGAAGCAAGAGAAAGAAAACCAGAAAAGAAATAATGTATTTCAGTATTATCCTACTTGAGATATGCTACTTCATTATTTTAGATACCGTCGAATATGCAATACAAGGATTTTCCGAATGCGCATATCAGCTGCTGATGTAAACCCTTTCTTCTAGGGGTGGGGGTAGTATTAGAGAAAGAGAGACCATAAATCAATCCAGAAAGGAAAGGGATTAAACTTTATACAATACTTTGCTACAGTGTATAGACGTCAGAATTGCAAGAACGCAAGAAACATCTTATCAGGTGCAAAGAGATCTCGACGTTATCTCAAGAGAAAACGACGTCACCGGACTAACAACTACGTATTTTGAAAACTTTGTATATATTTTTTATACAATTCAACGCATTTATAGTGGAATTAACTCTCTCTGATATTTATGGGCTGGACAGACATCTCTAAGCCTGTCACAAATCTAAGCGATCTTATTAGAACACATTATGAACACATTGTATACATGAAGTGTTTGAAAGTATTCCTGAGAGATTAAGTAGTAAAGAAGGTTGAAAATTCACCTTCATAGAGATATTTTAAACTTTCCATATTTTAGTTACACCAAAATTACATTTCTTGCGCACGTAAGAAAGAACAAGTTGGACAAAATGTGTAGAAAAAGTATAGAAGAAAGTGTTTTTACAGCCTCATCCTATGGTACAGTACTAATATACCCTTATAAAAAACATAATCGAATCGTGTTTGGATTATAGTCAAACTTTCTGGTGGAAGTTCTTGGGTTCCTTCGTAATCGTACATCGCGATCCATATCTACATTATCTTCCAACACCATAATTCTGTCGACTTCAGATACGAATACAAGCGATGTTGACTAACATCTACCACGAAACTAAATCACCGATAATTATCTTCTAATTATCTCCTTCTTGCTTGGTTTGTCGACAACAAAATGTACCGTTAAGTGAGAAACGTAGCACTATGAAATGTTAGGCAAAAGTTTGACATCAACGACTTCTGATGATAACGGCGTTTAAACAAAAATAAAACTGTAACAATGTTGCCAAGTCCTTTGTATCATTCGTATATCATGGTTCATGTAGATATCACTTTATTAAGTAAATACAAAAAAAAAAAAAAAAAGACCTTATCATCATGTTCTATCACTTGCCCTTTTTTACTATAGTTCAAACTGTGTATGCTTTTTTAAAATCTTATGACGTTCGAAGTAACTTTGCAGCAAATCATCCACTGACGTAAAACACATGACATGATAAAAAATTAAGTTGGATTGGTTGTAGTATAAAAACGTATTAGAGCTGATTTTCATGAAAGCTTGCGTTAGTTGCTTTGCTTGCGATTTGGGGAGTAGCCAATGGAAACACTTGTTTTATTGTAAAATAAGTGTAACACGTCTTTCAATTGACTATTCACCTAAATCGCAAGCAACGCAAGCTTTCATGAAAAATCAGCCCTTACTGTAAGGATAAGGGCTGCTTTTCTTACAAGCGTGCGTCGCTTGCGATTTGGATAAGTAGCCAATTGAAACACGTGTTTTATTGCGTGTTCTACGTGTAATACGTGTTTCAATTAGCTACTCACCCAAATCGCAACCAATGCACGCTTGCCAAAAAGCAGCCCTAAGACGCAAGATAATAAAGAACATTTGATTGTAGCTAGAGTATGTGATGGAAATACCCGTGTTACTTTCTCTGTGTGTTACCCAGATGTGTTTAATTTTGGTGTGTGTGGTTAAGACCCTATCAGTCAAGTCAATTTTAATTTAATTTTTAACGGCTTTAGACAACTATGGCTCAGATTGAATGCATGATGATGGAATGAATTGGTGGAATGAAGAAAGTAGGAAGAAACGGAAGAACGCTGAGAAAACCCCCGCACACGGTATTTGTCCACCACAAAGCCCTCACAACATAAGCAGGGTTCGAACAGACGACCCCCGAGCAGAAGAGGTGAGCGCTGTACCAAAGAGCCACCACGGTATTCTCAAGTCAACCACACTGTTGTAGTTACTTCCAGTATTGTGTTATTATACCACATTATGTCGTTTTGAGTTGAATTGTTAAGCATCTTCTGAGCATACTAAAAGACTATTCAAATGAACACAAATATCGTAAAAGAAAAAGTTTTGAAATTGATTTTTGATGTGATGGATCGAACCCGTAATAGAAAGATCAAACTCTTTTTTATATAAGAAACTAAATATTCTCTGAATTTAAATCAGAGAATAAGAGTAGACGCCAACTTATCATAACCTCATAGCGAAGGAGGAGTTACAATCGAACGAAGAATAATAAAATGTATTTGATTTGCAGAAGAAACAGTTCTTTCTTGCGAGAAATGAGCCATTATTTACTTAACTAGAAGATCGTAAAACAGCTGCAGAAAAACTGGGAGGAACATGGGATGAATATGAACGTAAATGAAACGAAAGGGATGGTAATTGGGACAAATGGAACCAAAGCAAACATCAAGAGTGGGAGAGAAAATGTAAAACAGGAATCCAGCTTCAAGTACTTGTCTATTATATGTGAGGATATGACATGTGAAAGAAAAAGAGATGGAGGTTAGATTAGGAGTAACGAAACAGGGTTTCACAAAGAAGAAGAATGAATGTCTTCTGTGAATCTATGAAGAAAGTGTTGAGAGAGAGATTACTTAAATGTTTTGTATTGGGCGCATTCAACGGACTAAGCGCTGAGAGAGTATTTTAATCGTATTGTTTGCTAGCTATAGGCAAACCAAACAGATTTAAGTGTTCTCTCAGCGTTTAGTTGCTACCTTAGTCCGTTGAATGCGCCCAATGTGTTGGACGGAGCAGAAACTTGGACTCTACGAAGAAAATTGGACGAAAACTGAGAAGAATGAAAAAATCACCTGGATACAGAATATGAGAAATGAAAAGGTGGTAAATAGAATAAGAGAGAAACAAACAATACTGAATACATCAAATTAATAAATTGGTTTGGACATTGGATTTTTTAAATTTTATTTATGGCCTTTAGGCGCCTAAGGCTTAGGCCGGGATAGGGAAGGGGAAAGGATTTGGGAAGGTGTCGGCAAGGGCCTATGTTGAAGGTGCCATCCCGACATTTGCCTGGTGTGGCTGAGGTAAAACTCTGGAAAAACCTCCGTCAGGATGGTCGGCCGCTCGGATCGAACTCACGACCTCCCGAATGCTACGCCAACGCTCTACCACTTAAGAAAAAAGAAACTTTATTCGCTTCAACCCCAGTAGCACACAAATGTGTTTTGAACGTTGTTTTTTTTTGTTTATTTCGTTGATCCGTTATCGGTTGAAAAATGTACGTTTAATTCTAAACCATATTTCAAGAAAGACTTGATATTGCTGATAAGATTAGTTGATTACTTCAACGTGGATTCAACTGTTATTTTCAACTACGGTATAGATTTCGTTTCATGGGATTCTTTCTAATTAATAGAATAAAATGTGTAATTAAAAGATAATTAAATGGCATTATTTCGTGTCCTCTTTTGCATGTTGAAAACAGGTTGAATTTCAATCTAAATTTCAACGAAAATTTTATTTCGTTGATAGGGCGTTATTGAACTGTAATAGATTATTTTTTCCAGTTAATTGCATAAAAAAATGTTCTGAAAAGCAAGTAGAATAAAATTTAGCACGTTTCTCATGTTCTCATTTGCATGTTGAAAACAGACTGAATTTTAAACTATATTTCAACGAACATTTAATTTTGTTAATAGGGCGTAAATGTGAAGTATTTTCCTCTATGACATAGATTTCGCATTGTATACGTTTTTCTAAGGTGACATACTACACTTCTTGAGATATACACATTTAATAGTGCAGCGATGGTCAAAGTGTTAAAGAAGGAAACATTGCACATAACAAAGGAATGAGGAAAGTAAGCATTCTTTATTCTTATTCACACATGATGGTGAAACGACGTTCTGGATTTGTGACACTGCGTTCTAGACTGTCTGTTATTACAAATACCGTAAAAGAGTAGTGAATCTCAAGGTGGATCCATGGAGGGTATCATTGGACACAGTGTATGTTTGTTCAGTAATGAACTGTTGGAAAAATAAAGAGCGTATAAAATTAGTTAAATAACAAGTTGCGTGGATTATGGTATTGTTGTGATTATAATATTAATTGACAAAAGTTTTTATTGGCTACTTTATATTCCAACAATCATTCTATCGTTGCTATATCTACATAGGTTGAGGGAAATCAATCGAAAATTTCTGCAGCGAAAACACTGCGTGAACTTTACACTATGTCAGTGCTCATTATGGTATGGTGTGCCTTTAGTGGGAAGTGATTGTTTACGAATTGAGGTGCCAATATTTTTATAAATAATACAATGGAAGGCAGAAATCTGATTATTTCTATAAATTTAGAAACAATTTGTCGTTTCTGTTTGAAGAGTTTATGTGGTAATTTGAAAGTAAATATATTTGACGAAGAAAATCTTGGAGAACATATTTCCCAGAAGACCCTGAGTTTCTTGTCACTCATAGTCTCTCAAGATCTTCCAAATTATATCTGCCTCACATGTGCAGAGAGGTTGGATAGCTTCCTTACGTTTCGCGATACATGCCACAAATCTGAAAGTTTCTTGATTAATCTTATCTCTCTGAAAGGCGTCTCAGTCTCGGATGCATTAAGAAGAGAGAATCCAAAAGGAGATAGGACCCCAAGGAAGATGGGTCGTGGTACACGGCGCAAACTTGATCCAGTATTTGTGAAAGTGGAGAATGAACAGGAAGGATTCGTGAACGTTCGACCAAATTCGGAATCTGTTCCCTCTGATGTGGGTATGGTGCAACCAAATCCTGGCTATTTCCAGCAGAGTTATTCGCCGACTACTGGTGATAATAATGCCGTCCAAAGAGGTGATAACAACCGAACCTATTTCTCAGAAGATAACAGTTCAAAGACTATAGTAAAGACAGAGTTGCAGGATGCGCCACAAGGAAGATCTAATGGTGACAGAGGGGACATATTCTTTTTACCTGAGCGTGTGGACAATACTGTTCCCGTTAAGACTGAAGCTGGTGGTGCTGAATACGGAAGTCAAAGTAGCGCTGCTGTTGGTGAATATTCTGGTGCTAGTAATTTTGTCCAAGCTCACTTTTCATCTGCTCATAATACTACGATCAATTCAGAGACATCCAGTATGGACCAAGACGAATGCGAAGAGATTCTTTCCGATGAATCAGGCAATGAGACTCAACCTGTTACACCAAGCAAAAGCAGTGCTTCTCGTGTGCCAAGAACTCCTACAAGCGGCGGCAGTTTAACTCAGTCTAGTCCAGCTGGTGTTCCTGGGACGTCGCGGAATATCTGTGCTACATCTGCAACCAGAGGAGTTTCTTTGAAGGATAATAATGTTGCAAAGATTCGTCGCCAAAAGAAGTGTTATTGTAGTTTCTGTTCCAAAGAGTTCTCTCACCCATGTGATGTCAAGAGACATATACGGACGCACACAGGAGAAAAACCATTCCAATGTCAGAAGTGTTCATCAAAATTCGGTCAGAAGAGTAATTTAAAGAGACATGTCATGAGACTCCATTTTGAGGAATTGATGTAGACTCTTCATGAAGAGATCTTTACAATATTTTACAGTTTGTGTACTACTGTTACTTCTACATGATCCTCATATTTATTAAGTGCTAAAGTTCATGTTTGTATATCACAGTAAGATGCTCTTGGGGACAATGTATAAAAATGCACAAATTAGTAAGTCACTGATCAAGGTTATGATGTATACCAGTGTACACTCAGTTCAGATACATGATGCTATTCTTTACACAGTCTTTTCTATGTTGAACATAAAATATAAATATATGTCAGTATTTTGCTTGTAGAATAGTAATAGCTACTGATTCTGTATCCTGTTTGCTTTTCATAAATGCAAATTTTGAGACGCCAGCAGTGTTTCAGTGCTTCTATATTGAAAGTGCAAATCACAGTAATAAAAAAAATGGATGCTGCATCATGTTTTGGTAATAAAAAAAATGGATGAATGGATAAGGCGACAAGCTACCAACGACAAGTGCGGAACGTACCTGCTTCGAACCCTACAGCAGCGATTGGATGATTTACTGTTATAGAAATCATGATTCATGATGAAAGCAACGGAAAAAAATAAAGAAAACTTTTATACCAACAGAGAGAAACCATGCTCTGTTTTGACCGACTGAACCCGTTTTCAACTAGTTTCTTCTCAACCATTATTCAATATCGAATAAACCGTTGAATAGGCGGACATTTCGGTACATTTACAACGTCAAAATAACGTTTCGGTACTAACGTTTAATCCACGTATTTTCAACGTATGTTGTGCTACTGGGGAAGCGGGTTTTACTTGATCAACTGGTTATACCTTTTAAACAGTGTAAACTGATACTCTAAGTTAAAATCACGCACACACAAACGGGAATCCTCTCCATGCTCGAGACGGGATTCGAACTCACGATCTTGGAGTCAATGGACTAGCGCACTAGTCCGCTCGACCACTTTGATCGGCATTGAGCTTCGGTGCGTGGTTCGGTGTTAGACATTGGAACGTATCTTTTCAAAGACAGAAGGGGTATCATAATTATGGCTAAGCTTTAGTTTCATAATTGAGGACATTGCCGGAAGAAGGGCACATAGATCAAAAACGCATTTGCGGTAAACTGCTGGTAAAGATTTAGGTTCAATGTTACCCAGACAATTTTTAAACAATATTTATGTCTATGACACCAGTATAAAGAGCATACAATCAAGTTTGAAAACTATTAACTAACCGGAATGAATTCAGAGTTTGCATGAAAATATATTGAAAATTGTGTATGCATGTTATATGCCCTTCTTCCGGCAATGAAAGATTTCATGGTGAAGTTAAAGAAAGAAAACATAAACAATTCTAAGCACAGTATTTAATAGAAAAAGAACATTGAAAAAGACAATAACAATAGTTTTTTTAAAAAATTGCCTTTGCAAATATTTATTCTAATCTCTTCGCTCTTGAGATTAAAAAATAAAAACTCAGTCTGCAAGAACTAGTATATCGCACCTAAAAATACCAAGGTTTTGGGAACCCAGTACACAGCCTAAACGGCTGGAACTAGAAAAACTAAATTTGGTATGACGGTACATCATTACCAGAAAGTTACGAAAATATTACAAAATGTATCCGAAGAGGTCATCTTGGATCCAAAATGGCGTACCTCAAAAATTCATTTTCAACATCGTTTAAGTGTATTATTAAGAGTAGCTTACAACATTTTGAACAAGTCACCAGCTTGGATTCAAAGTGGTCGCCCCAAAACATTTTAAACACCGTTCTAGCTATGTCACTACAGATGCTTATCAGAATAATGGAAACACCTGTAGTTGGCAACACGTCAAATGTATGGGTTGGCAGTGGTGTCGTGGCGACCGCAGCGCCGGACTGCTGGTGGTGGTGTGTTAGGTCGGTCTCCATACTACGTCAGGCGTCGTGGAACAGGAGTGTACAGTGGCTGCAGCAGACGGAGGTAGTGTAAAATGGGAGACCTCTCAGAGTTTCAAAGAGGGCAAATTGTTGGTGCGCGGTTATGTGGAGTGAGTGTGACGGCAGTGGCTAGTGTGTTAGGTGTGTCGCCAGGGACAGTGTCGAAGGTGATGACGGCCTACACAACACACGGGAAAACCACATCGGGGAAGCGGAACAGTGGGCGGAAAAAAGCATCAGTGACAGGGCACGCCGGGTATTAAAGCGCATTGTCACGCGGAACCGTCGTGCCACTGCGGCGCAAGTGACGGAGGAACTCAATCAGCACCTCCCTAAACCTGTTTCGACAATCACAGTCCGCCGCGAATTACATGACATGAACTTACGGGGTCGTGTTGCACGGGCCAAACCTCTCATCAGGGACCCGAACGCTTTAGCACGCCGCAAATGGTGCCGTGACCATGCAACTTGGACCGTTGACGACTGGAAACGTGTGGTATGGTCGGATGAGTCACCATTCACCCTATTCCAAACCACGGGCCGTGTTTATGTGTGGAGAACGCCCAAAGAAGCGTATGATCTGCAGTGTCTCCGTCCAACTGTGAAACATGGCGGCGGCACGGTGATGCTGTGGGCCGCAATATCATGGTTTTCATTGGGTCCTGTGGTCACACTTCGCGGACGCATCACTGCCAACGATTATGTCGCAATTTTAGGAGACCACTTGCATCCTATGGTCCGGATGTTGTTCCCGGACAATGACGCCATATTCCAGGATGATAATGCACCCATTCACACAGCTGGAGTTGTTGCAGCGTGGTTTGAGGAACATCGGGATGAAGTTCAACACCTCCCCTGGCCCGCCCAATCCCCAGATCTCAACATAATTGAACATCTGTGGTCCATCTTGGAAACATGACTCCGGCGACGATTTCCACCTCCATCCTCTCTCACAGAACTGGCCGATGCCCTGCACGAGGAATGGTGTAATATTCCACTTGCTACCATTCACGACCTCTATGCCTCCATCCCACGTCGCATCAAGGCTGTTCTGAAGGCGAAAGGTGGCCCGACACCATATTAATCTGGTAAGTTGCACTTTCGTTCAGGTGTTTCCATTATTCTGATAAGCATCTGTAATTTCTCCCATTCACTTTGAATAGAAAATAATTTCTTTCTTGTTTGTTTGTTTTTATGTTGTTTGTTCGGTGACGGGCTAATTCACTTGTTTTTATGTGTGATCTGAGTAGACCAATCTTTCTGTCCCACTGTGTAAATGATTGGCCTCTGACGGAAACATGTGAAGATGTTCTGTATCAAACACATTGTTGAACGATGAACAAAACTTGATCATTGTCGAGTTGAGGTTTCGTCCGCCAGCAGGGTCCGAAAGCATGACGACAGTTTTTACTTGCGGAAACTTTTCTAGATATTTCTTTCTACCAAGCTAACGAATAGAGATAGTGACTTGCAATTTGCAGGACATGTATAAAAGAACATGGCGGATTGTTTAAAGCGATTGCTGGAAAAAGTGCACATAGGTCTATGTACCCGTCTTCCAGCAATGACCTCAATTGCAATAACACTGCCTTGCTGCTTCAGGACAATCAGTTTTCATCCATGTTATTCTTAGAAGCACATTTTTCCATGACGACCCTCAAATGTTCTATCTTAAAGAACATTTTATTAGCTTCAATCAAATTTACGGGACAAACACAAAAGTAACCTAATGAAGACCACAGAAAATGAACGTACTTTGTCCATTATCGGGCAAATTAAGTCAAGTGTCATCTGTTTACTTTTTGCAGGTCCTTTTTTTTTAACAAGTTATTATGCTTGAAGACAATATGTATAGTCCGTCCATTTACAAGCAAACTTTTATTGGATATGAAGGTATACGTAATGCTGATTATAACATTTAAAACGTTTTCCTGAGAAATCAAGGAAGTGGACAAAGCAACTTCTCTTCCTGCGATTTTAAAATATAAAGAAAAGAGGGCTTTCTTTCTACCTACCCTTTGGAAGGAAGTATGAGAGATATTTTTATATATATACTGAATTATTATTATTATTATTATTATTATTATTATTATTATTATTACATACTTGATTATTTATTAGTGTTTTTTTCTTTTGTATTTCGTAGGTGAGTGTGTGTTGAGGAATCTATGACTAATTACGTGCTTCCTTTCAAATGATGACGGGTAAGTAATAGAGATTGCAACTCTGAAATACGTTACTCCTACGTCATGAAACCTTCCCAGATACCCAAACCTTCATGGATGAATTCATCCTTTAGTATACACCCTCTGACCAGCCAATATCTTAACTAGTTTTCTTGTTCATTGTCTCAAGTATTATCCGTCTTTTGTTTACTCTCTTCAGCCCTTCCTCATTAACCAGCTGTTTCATTCTCCTCCACGTCTATATTTCGAAAGCTTTAGTTTTCCTTTTATCGTTCTTTCGTCATTCTGCTTTATCTAACGCAATAAATCATACAAAACACTTCCCACATAAGATACAAGCTTATGACAATCTTGATTCTCAGTTGATTTTTGCTTGTGTAGCTACGGTTGATGTAACAAACTTGATTCAAGTTTCAAATTGACAATCCTAAGTGGAATTTATATTGGAGGTTTGATTCAATTGACAGTTCTGTTGATATATTTGGCTGCTAGCATCATGGCAAACTTGTTTCACGTTTGATGTAACAAGTTTGATATAACTAAATTGTCAGGTGCAAACTAGAAAGTATTATTCAAGCTTGATTCAATCTTTAGACTTGTCATGGCAAATTTGACGCAAGCTTGCAACAAGTTTGAATTAAGCTTACTCCGCTATCGGGGTCAGTGTTGAACCAGTGATGAAGTTGATTAACCATATTACCTGAATGATTTAATGTATTTACATTTTCTGCTGCTTGCTTCGTTTGTTCAAGGACATTTTGTACTGTTTCTGATGTATTTTGTTGACGTAGGGGACTGGCACTAAAATGTCCTATTTGTCCATACGTATTACATTTTGCTTTATAAGCTCTACATTGACTAGACTCATGGTAATAATTTCGACGAATACATCTTTTTCTTTGTTTCATTGTTTACTTTGGGTCCCTGCTCAAACCTTGTTTTCATACTAGCATTCATATAATTTAACTCCTCAGTGTATTAGCCTTCCTCATACTATCATAGACCTCATAATACGTGAATGCATCCGCTAGGTAGCTCTGCCATAGACCTCGTAGTAGAATATGACGTCTATGGCAGAGCTACCTAGCGGATGGATTACGAGGTAATTTGCTTAACCTCAAGTAATCCAGCCTAACGTAGTTTAATACATATTATATTACAAAACCATTTACAAATAAAATTGGAGACGATAACAAGAAATAAGAAACGAGAACATGCAGCACACTGAAAGGTGTTTTGTCCCACATATTCTTATTTTTATAAAGAACGGATATTTTACACCATTGAAAGTATTGCCAACAATAATCAGTTGTGAAAATAGCTATAAACAGCAAGCTAAAAGTAGCTAAAACCCTACGCACACTTTGGTAGCTAAATAAATATTCAAAATCGCTAGTTTTGGTGACAAAATTCTTAAATTGGCAATACTGATCGAGGTTAATATTTTCCTGTTTGTTTATATTCTGAACTATTTGTTCATCGCCCTACAAAATTTCTTCTTCTTCTTCTTACATCTTCTTCTTCTAGTTAATATCTTTCTTTCTTGTACACAATTCGTATCTTCATTTTATAATACTTCTTAGCAGGGATCATGGCAGGCCCCACTCCCCACCATCGAGCTCTACGTAAACGATGCTGGAGTGACTGCTTAGTGTTGAAAGATACACCTCAGAGCAAATATTAAAACTAGTTTATCCACTTCCAGCCTAATCCATTGTGAACCAAATTTTCAGTTCTAACTCAGTTTTATACCCTTCTTATTCCTGTGTGGCCCGATATTGTTATTTATGCCTTAATTCCTGGGTTATTCATGTAAGAGTATATCGTACGCTCCATTGGCTTCATATATTCATGAAATGTTCAATGGCTACAGTCAGTCCAGTATTGTTTTGTGATAGAGGTCATTGCTCCCCACAATAGAACGGTATCACCTCTCCTAAATTCTCAAACACACTCTAATTTAAAACTTTTACGGTTAAAAAATCGATAAAAAAAAAAAACCTGCAAAACTCTACTTACATCCCAAATTTTGGCTTTATACCTTCCTCCCCAAACTGAAAATCGTGGCAGAATCCCTACTTTCTAGATAGTTGTTCTTTTTTCTCTCTTCCAGTTTTGATGCTTCATGACAATATTAGAAGGGGGTTTCGAGACGTTGATGTTCAAGGATGAAAACTGGTTTGATCTTGTCCAGGATAGAATTTAATGGCGAACGTTTAGCAGTGGCAGATTCAGAGGAGGGTGCACGGGGAGCGCGTGCCCATTTTTTTAATAGCCCTATTTCAATAATTTATATCACTTGTCAGAAAAAAAACTTGGATTTATTTCCGGACGAATTTAAATTATCTAGAAATATCCCGTTTTGAGGATGCTGGTATCATTTTCCATGATAACACTTAACAATGTGAGAGGAAAACGTGATAAATTTTTATTCTTTAAAAAACATTTAGCAGAAAAACATGGAAAATGTTCCTCGTCTATTCCTGACAAAACTCCTGAATCCGCCACTGACGTTTGTTACTACGGCGATAAAATTGCGAGTTCTGTAAGCCATAGAGTTAGTTAGTTATTGTGACTTCATATATAACCACTACAGTAAAGGAAAAATATAACAGGCAACGTAAAATTTTAATATCGAAATACTTTCAATAAGTAAGTTGATTTTTTTTTTAAATTTGAATGTTCGTGATGAAAACTGGCTTGGTGTTGCTCAGGATGATATCCAATGGCGAACGTCTGTTACTGCGGCAATGAACTTGCGAGTTCCGTAAGCCATAGAGCTAGTTAGTTAGAATTGTCTCATTTATAAAGATTTGACCGCATTTTATTTCTTCATATTCGCGAAATATGATAGATTGAGAACGACCGTGTTTTTTTGTTTTTTTAATAAAAAGTTTAATGGAGACGCATGGACCTAGAAAATTCATTAAGATGAACCAAACCAACAGTTGTTCAAGAGATGAGGGACTACCCAACAGCGTACATATACCAAAATTAGCACATGAAAAGTATTTGCGGAACACCTATGAAAACGTCATCGACCACAGCAAACATGTGACGTATGGATAAAGAGTATTCACTGTCACAAGTATTGCGTCTTCAAGTGTAGCTGGCCAGTCAAAGCATGTGAATCTGACTGTGTGTGTGTGTGTGAGAGAGAGAGAGAGAGATTCGTCCTTGCGAATTACAACTAACTGCGTGTAAAAGTAGTACACTAAAAACACGCGCACACACACATACACACAAACACAGACGTGCTCACATATACACACATGGACACGCGAATGTTGTTTCTTTTTCTTTTTTCCTTTTTTTTTCCCTCAAAGGACATTTAAAATAGCCCTGATTTCGACCTACGTATCCTTTATTTTATGAGTTAAACTGCCTCATCTTCTCCGTCACTTCACCCCGCGGCGGGTGTCCACTTCTCTCCGTCACACTGTAATCTGCATTGAGTGTGTGCCAAGGAAGTTTTCGTGGTATGTATGGACGACGGATGTATCTCCTCGTGGCCATCCAAGGATCGTTTTGAAACTGAGACGACCTACATGCTTCCTTTCTTTTCTTTCGCTCTTTCTTTGGCGCGTTTGCTTTTCTTTTCTTTTCTTTTTGCTGAAATGTGTATACAAAATGTTAGCGCTTTTCTTTCCGAATGGAAAATATAAAGGGGTTGGGGATATGTTAACGTTTGAATGATGTCAGTTTTTAAAATACTATTTTCATTTTTCGTTTGAAGTTCCTCCGCTTCTTTTATGCGTTTCTTCTTCATGTAATACGTACATTGTTTGTGTTCACATACTGGGCTCTCCATTTGATCCCTTGAAGTTTCTTATGCTGATATGGGTCATGGAAAATTCGCTTGGTACTTCATGCATCTGAATCACTTGGGCAAAAATGTTCGTATGACTCGTCCGAAGTGAAGATCTTAAGCTCGGTAGAAGTAATTTGTAGTGCAAGGCGTGGCATAAGAATATTTTGGTTCTGAAAAATGGATGAGGTGGATGAACTTCACAGGTTGTGTTGTCCAAAAACCTTGCTACGACTGAGAGTTCCTTCCTTCTTCACTGGCAAAAAGCCCTCTCTGCATAGTTCCAAATATTTGAATTAAGATACGCTGTAAGTTGTAACGCTTGCTGCCTTTCAATCAAGGGGGTCCGGGTTCGATTCCCAGTTGCGGGCCACAAGTTGCTCGGATCCCACGTTAAACTGTAGGGCCTGTTTCTAGGACCTCATCTTCATCCGATGGAAGACAATGGCACACTACAATTGGTTCACCTCACCTAGGAACCTTCGGGCAGAACATCCATCATCATTAAGAAATAAAGTGTAATTATTTTATTTTTATTTTTTAAATGATCTCTTGCACATCTCAAATTAGTGAACTTGGCAATATGACTTTAGAGCTGCGAACACTATTTGGACCCCTTTTGTCATTTCTTCTGAACTTTAACAGTTGCAAACATTATTTGAATACTTTTGATACACTTTTCCTAACAAGTTAAAGTTTCAATTGTTCGCAAGAGTGGGAATAAACCCCGAGTTGTCTCCATATTGAGGTAAGAACGACGTAGCAAATTCGTCATTCCTTAAAAAAAATTGTTTGAGAGAAATATTCAACAGTATTTGTAATCTTTTAATTATGAATGCAATTAATAATGCATAATCGACATACCTTTCTCTTGGGTGAGTAAATTGTTATTAACATCCTAAACGAGCAAGTGAGCTTGTAAGGACGGGACCTACAGTTTTTGGTTCCGAACCACTGCATTAAATAAACCCCGGCAGGATTTGAAGCCTGTCACCACGCGCACAGAAAACGAACGCTCTAACCTCTAGGCCACCACAAGGTCACTTTTCTCTTGACGAATGGTTCCGTAGTGTAGGGGATAAAGCTATGGACAACAAATCACAAGGTTCCAGGTTCAAATCCAGTCGCAGAGAAGTGTGTAATATTTCTACTGGACCTCAAGACAGGACGCGTACGCAAATAAAGACAGGATAATACCAAGATCGCATATTTTCTGAACAATAAACAAAATATTCAATGCATATACAATTTTGTTGCCACGACTTATTATCGTGACATTTTTTTCTTCTTCATTTTATAGATTAATACATGTCTTTCAATAATATAAATAGAATGTCAAATTAAAATAAACAATGAACTTTTCAAAACTAAATAAAATATTAAACTCAACAATTCATTCTCATGAAACGGTAAAATAAAATATCGAACCATGAAAATAAAATATTAATCTCCATTCAAAACTCATTTCCCTGGTTACCATATACCATCCTTAGTTACCATGTACCATAACACGATAAAGACTGGCATGGACCTCCGATATGTTCCAATATCGACAAAATGTTTGCCATTCAATATTGATCGATGTAGGGTAACAACATCGATCGATATTGCAAATCGTCCGTTATCGATATCGGCCGATATGAATGTGTTACTGAGGATCATTCTCTAAACACATTTATAACATTATATTTGTACTGGTGCTTACACCATCCTATTTATCTCACGCTAATAGAATAAAAACTTGGCAACAATATGTATTTTGTTAGCAGCCCTTCAATTATAGATTTGAATTACGTAACAAGAGGTTATATAAATTCAACCAACTGGCGTGAATAGGACAAATTGACAATCAAGATGCGACAACTGAAGCAAAAACAAAACAACGTAACTCACGAAACTTCTTTAGGTTGAAAACCTTTATAATTACTTCATTATAAACCGTTCTGCTTAATTAACAACACTAATGAGCTCAATGCTCCATTCGCTTTTATTACTTTTTGCAAGAAATCATCGATCGTTAATTAAATT
This sequence comes from Lepisma saccharinum, assembly GCA_022664845.1. Taxonomy (NCBI): domain Eukaryota; kingdom Metazoa; phylum Arthropoda; class Insecta; order Zygentoma; family Lepismatidae; genus Lepisma; species Lepisma saccharinum. Next base: position 51,429 of record JAGDQP010001209.1, on the reverse strand, counting down.
CCTATTCGTTTCGCTGGCAATCTCAAACAAATTACGTTTCTTTCTATTCGATTAAATAGCAATTTAGTTTTCATGGAAGAAAACTGTGATTGTCTTATTATTTAACTGTCGAATTTGAAATCACGTACTAAAGAAATAGCTTTTCTGTCTGTTGTTTTAGTAGGGTTGAAGATACACCTCAGTGGCTCTATATTTCTTAAGTATGTTATCTAGTTTCTTCCTTTGTGCTATTGTCATCTTGCAATTCTATTTTGTGGGCCTCCATGTGACAGAACGGATATCACAAAACAATTACATATCAGCAGGAATTTGCACCTTCTTTTGCTTAGCATGACTCATACTGCCACAATATGGTAGATTGCTCGTGAATGTATACAGAGTGTCCGTTGAAACAATGTCCCAAACTTCAAGAGGTGATTCTTCACATCAAAACAAGAAAAAAGTTTCTTCGAAGAAATTCAAAATTATGCTTAGTTTCTGAGCTACAGGAGATCAAACTTACGGAGGCAAGGCCATAAATGACGTCATATCTAGTCACATATTGACACATTATTCCGCCGGTAATACTTTACGGTTGAAAAAGTTGGAGTAATACACTACCCCAGTAGCATACAAACGTTGAGAAACGGTGAATTCAAGTTATTCCCGTTACGTAATTTTAACGTTCTATATGTACCGAAATGTCCGCCTATTCAACGGTTTATTCGATGTTTAGAATGAACATAGTTTTCAACGTTAAGAAGTGGAGTATTTTGGAAACGTTTTTGTAGCGTTGTATTTGCCCACCTGTTCAACGGCTCAAATCTATCTTTTTCATTTGACCAAAAGAGAGCATTGAACTTCATGATGGAGAATTACTCACCACAGTTGCTGTTTCCATCAATTTCTTTCACGTTGATATAGTTTGTAAATTCTCTACCGGTCTGTAGTGGGATTCGAAGCTTAAACTTTCTGCATTCGTTGTTAGCTGTTCGACGCTCTAGCCGCTCGGCTACGAGAATTCCTCATACTCATTAATATTTTTTTAACACATTGCTTTTACGATGTTACGAAGACTCCCAACGTTACCCTAATCCGGAAAGTGATGCCATCTTTTATCAATGTTGTCAAATATCTGATGGACCGGGAGAGGATAGATGAATAGATATATAGATGAATTTTACTTCAGAGAAAGTTTTCGTAACACAAAAGGAATACTAAAATAGTAATTACTGGGTAAGCGGCTTCGTGAATGAGTGGCTAGCGTCACGAGCTACTAATAACGATGAGTGCGGAAAGTTCCAGTTTCGAATCCCACTGCAGACGCGTGGAAAATTTTACAAACTCAATGCTCTCTTTTGGTCAAATGCAAAACGTGCTTTTGAGTCGTTCTGGGCAAATACAACGTTACATAAAAAATGTTGCTCATCGTCCACTTCTTGCCGCGGAAGACTACATTGATTCTAAACGTCGATAAACCGGTTGAACAGGTGGACATTTAGGTACATTATACAACGTTAAAATTACGTAACAGAACTAATGTTCAATCCACTATTTTTCAACGTTTGTGTGCTACTGGGATAGCAGATGTACATAAATGACGTGTGTTCGAAATTAAGGTTTTGATAACGATATATGGGCCGAAATGGGACGAGATTACTGGAGAATAGAGGAGATTACATAATGAAGAACTCCACAGACTGTACCAGATGTTGTAAGAATAATAAAATGGCGACGGCTAAGATAAACAGGCCATGTAGCTCGGATGGGGGAAAAGCAAACATTATATTCCATCGTGGTTGGAAAGCCGGATGGAAAGAGACCCGTTGGGAAGACCGAGAGATCATTGGGAGGACAATATTAGAAGTGATCTTCAAGTATCATGAATCCAATGGCGAACGTTTGTTACTGCGACGATGAACTTGCGAGTTCCGTTAGTTAATTGGTTAATTACATATTAATTCCCTCATATAGAATCTCTGTAAGAGCAAATTTATTCTATGCTGTTGAAACATGAAATACGATTTAAAAATCACGACTACTTAATTACATTATTGCAGATACCGTATTCGTGTAATCCTTCTTATTTAGGAAAAGTGTCATGTCTTAACAGTTGGTCCAACTGCATTTTTTTTTTTTTTTTAATGGTTGAAACTTGGATTTACTGCGTAGTTGACAGCAGATAGATTGCGTCAAGTGGACATTGCTATTCTTTTTTTCCTTCCCCATGTAAGCGACACAGTTGAACTTTAGAATTTCCACGAAAGGAAGATGTTGAACAGTATGACACAAGTGCATTATTGTGAAAGATAGTGTGTGCTTGTTGATCACGTGAACAATTATTTGGATTCTACACATAAACTGTAACAAAAAAAAAAAAAAATACAATAAGAAGTGACTAAATATTTTGTCATGTTCGTTCTGCATTTAAAGTTATTTCCTAGACAAATTACGCCTTAGTTTTAATTATTATCTATGAATAATTATCATATTTAGTTATTTCTTAATTCGTTTTTACTTTCATCGCATTATTTATTCACGAAAGACACTAATAGGGGAAGGATGTGTAAGATGAGGTACTTATGGATGGTTTATAGACTTGCCTTCGAGCAGAACACCCATCATCATGTTCAAATGTTATTATATACCTGTTCACAATTAGTGTACAAGAGATAATAAAAAGAATTGGGTTATTAAGATGTGAAAACAAAAGATGGTTTTGGGTAATATGTAGAGCAGTGGTTCCCAAACTTTCCAGTCCGCGGACCCCTTGAGAACAAAAATAAAATTTCAAGGACCTCTTCTAAGTTTTGAGATAAAACAAACAGTAAATATGGTACAAATTTGGCAAAATTATAATATCAATAACACCAAACACAATTTAATGTGAACAGTGAAACTGATTTTGAACAATTTGCTCTGCAATGTCTGATAATTTCAATATTAAGTCGTTCTCAACTTCGACGATAGGGGACAAAAATACAATGTAAATTGTAGCACGGTTATTAATTCTTAATCTATTTCATAATTCATTAATATTATTGTGCAGAAGTAATGACATTCTTTGTATATATAAACAAATACTCTGTTCCTATTAAAAAAATAGTATTTGCATGCAAGGTATTACTGTACGAGTATATAGCTTAAATTGTGTCCCGTTATTTTTGGATACCCGCTGGATATGCTTGAGTAATGTTCTGTCCATTAGGATTTTAAAAGAGCAAAAAGTGTCCCATTACTTTTGTAAAACACTGTATATATGCCTGAGAAATTGTCCCTTTCACTACTGGGTTACGTACAGGATGGGGAAGGTATGAGCCAGGGCCTTACTTAAGGCATCTTACACGTATTTGTCTGGTGAAACTGAAGGAAACCATTGAAAACTTCAGTCAGGATGGTTATTCATTGTTTCTCTGACATCCGCGACGTTACCGCCTGGACTACGGAGGCTGGATAACGATTTTTTTTAAATTTTTCAATAATATTTTGATATCAATTATATCTTATTTCCAAAGCCTTGTAGACATAAAGCATATTCGATTACCAAAGTTCCTTTTTTGATATAAACGATATGTAATTATCAATATATCAATATCATAATATATAGCCTGTGTCGATGGCTCTTAGGTTCGCAAGCGATACCAAGGTTTCATACAGAATTTCGGAAATTGTACAACCATAATCATTACCAATCAAAACGACATCTACACCCTCTGGACAAATTATAACGTAAGTCGTGTCGGCTGACCAAATTAATGATGAAAGTTGACCCTAAGAAATATATTTGATAGGGGTTTATGGTTAAGATATTGTAGTAGCTTCCTTGCTGAAAGAATTGCTATACAAATTTTCCGCCCAACGTTGAATATTCCACAATTTATTTTATTTATTTGTAATAGACCAAGTTTTAGTTTCTAAAACTTTTAGTATTTTAAATCTTAGTGTTAATATTCTAAATTAGATAAAGCAACATTTGCTCGCTTTCATTTTTAAAATTTAAGACAAAAAGAATGCTAAGAAGAAAATTACAAATTAACATATTCTATCCGAGCAGTATCCTTGCATAAAGCATTGTATTTTAAGTTTCGTTGTTCAGCCATGATTCCGGTCAGGTCTTGTGAAGCCAGTCACTTTTTCTGCATGTGTTGCCAATTCAGCAATAGTTTTGCTAAATCTAGTGATTTTGAATAACCATTGACGTAGTGAAAAAAGACTACTTTTTCCCCTATTGTAAATAGAGCTACTGTGTCTAACCGACAACTACTATTCCCATTGCTAATATAGACGTTTCCTGCTTCCTTCACTGTAGTATTGCTAGTTTCAATTTTCTTTACGTTCACATGCAGTGTTTCTTCCAGAAGATTTAGTGGGGGGGGGGGGGCTCGTGGACGGACCTTACGAAAATTATAAATAATGCATATTGACTCCAATGTGCTAAAATATATAATAAAAATAATGTTACTTAATAATAAATCGTACTTCCTTATACTGTTCACATGTATTATGGCCTAAGTCTGTCACATGTCGGAGCAAAGAAATACCTCTGCGTACACTCTTCGGGGACCAGGAAAGGAGAACGAAGCGGTCAAGTCGTTGCTCTAACTACCACACCAGCCATATGGCGAGACAGAGAAACAGTGCAAGACTAAATCACAATGGCCAACAGCAGGGTTCGAGCCTGAGTGCCCCTTCAGTGCTGAACCAACCATTAGACTACGAGCTCTATTTTTCAAATGTGTGAGTTGGAAACTGTGATTTTTGTTGGTGTTGGGCGTATTCTAACGGATTAGAACGTGAATACGATTCAAGTTTTCATTCATGTTCCCTGCATAACATTTTGCTGGGACTGAAAGTATCAACAATGGAGTTTCTTGACCCTGAATTAAGTTGTGTGTGTGTGTGTTTCTGTAGATCATGCACGTCTTAAGAGAAAGCCACCACAAAGCAGACAGCTGTTTTAGAAGGACGAAAAGATTGCACATTCCTTTTTGGCACTAAATACCTACCTCACTTCAGAAACAAGCTTTCTCTTTGAATTTCTTGCTTTCTTCCGACGTAGTTAGTTTTGTTCTTTGAAAGAAATTCAACAACAAAATTAACTAATTTGTGGGTAAGACGACAGACAGAGATGTAAATTATAAAGTAATTTCATCAAAAGAAATGGAACCTGTTATGTACAGCGTAACACAATTTATGGCGACAAATTTCCAGGCAATATTCTTACAATTAAAAGCAAGCAGTTGAAGAAGTATGAATAAACAAGAGGTTTAAAAGGCCCCACTTTCAGCTTGATTGATTTTGAAAATGGATATTTCATAAAATCAAGATCGTAACTGAGCTAAAGGAAGGAAATAGACAGATAAAAGTCGGTTTAAATTGTCTTTCTTTTCTCTCAAATAAATAACAGTTTTCCTTTATGGGCTGAACTGAAATTTGAATTTTTTAAAAAAGGCCTTTAGGCAACTTTGGTTCAGCCCGAAAGGATGAGAATGGAAGATTTAGTGGACTGAAGAAAGTGGAAGGAAACTGGAGAACCCCGAGAAAACCCACGCACATGGTATTTGTCCACCACACAACCCACATGACATGAGTCGGAATCGAACAGATGACCTTAAACATCACATGCGAGTGCTCTATTACAGTCGCCAATCTCTCTTCCGGGGAGTAGGAATGGGAAAAAAGATGTCAGGGTCTTAGTTAATTGAGCTACCATCCCAATATTCGTCTGGAGAAACTAAGTTAAACTGGGAAATCTCAGTCAGCATGTTCGGCAGTGGAGTTGTATCCTGCCTGCCACCCCACTGACGATCCAGTGTCCGTGACATTGACGATTCGACTATGGGGGCTGCGTTTAGTACAATACATGTAAACCAGGCTAATTTTTCGAAACAGATACGTATAAATCAATTAATGGAACGAGAAAAGCACAATATGGATTTAGCTTTAAAAAGATTTTTCAATATACAAGAACATAGATTTATACCGTTGTGAAATACGGAATTTGTGGAAACGTAAAAAAAAAAAAAGTGTTGATTGTTAAGACGCCCAAGTTATTAACCCAGAAATAAACTCTGAAAAAGCCAATTAAAATTATTGTCGAAGGGGACTCGTTTAAGTTTGATATTCTTGTAGAAATATCTCTATGTAGTTCTATACTGTGACTTCATTTAGTGTGGTGTTTAACTGCTTTTTTTTTAATTTAGGCGTGCACGGTTTCCTATTGAATAACAGATATTTTTCCGTGTAATGAAAAATTTCGTAAACAAGTAAATAACGAATAAAAGCACTGTACTAATTTCTTTCTTTTCTTAAAAAACAATATGATAAACTGTTCTTTAACGAAAAGATTACACAGCATAGAAACTTGTTTTTCTCAATAAGTAAGCTTCGTTACATTATCAATCTTCATTTAGCGTCACTTGTACTCTTTTATCTTTATAAAAAAACATTGTTTCAAGAACCCATTTACCCCTAAGCATATTTTTCATTATAATAACCTCAAAATGTCCATTCATTTATCAGTAACTTAATTAAGTATGTTATATCATTCCTCAGATATCATTGACTGTGTTCCGCAACCTGGTTTTGAGTGGAACTACGACTTAAACAAATTAGTTTTCTTTTTTTTTCGTTTTCTATCTCATATTTATTTATTTATTTATTTATTCGGTAAACAACTGGCTAATGCTTAATTACAGTCTTCCATTCTATAAAGATTAGACACATAACAGGAAAAAAAGAAAACATTATAAACCCAACATGGAATAAAACAAAGTCTTTAATACAATTTTCACAAGATGGAAATTCAGTTAGTTTATTCTCTCACAGTGAATCAGTCATATATTGTTATGAAGCGACGGAACTTTAATACTAATAGCTGCGGTTAAGTCTATACCATCAATTTCATTATTACATATTTTCGAAAGAAATATAATATCGTTAATAATTCTCCTTTTCTCCAAAGTCAGAAGATAAAGTTCCCTGTCAGTAGCAACGACAAATCAAATTTTGGATTAAAAAAAAAAACAAACAGTTTGTTTGCACGAAGAATCTCAATTTTTTTTATTGAATTATCTCAATTGTCCTAGAATATTTACTGGATTCCATATTATATATGCATAATCCAATTTAACTTCCCCAGGAAAGTTCTTAGCGGTGGAAATCTAAATCTTGAACCAAAACCAAAAATAAGCCGGGAAGAAGTAGAGAAAGCATTGAAGAAAATTAAGACTGGAAAAGCTACAGGGTCTGATTGCATATCAGTAGAAGCGTGGAAGAGTTTGGGACCATAATTTATAGATTTTGTGTGGGATCTGATGCAAAAAAATCTATGAACAGGAAAAAAATGCCGACCCAATGAAAGAATAGTGTTATTGTACCAATTTTTAAAGAGAAGGGAGATATACAGGGATTGTGGAAACTATAGAAGAATCAAAGTAATGTCACATACGATGAAGATTTAGGAGAAAATTATTGAAGGAAGATTACGAGAAGAAACATCAATAGTACAACGGAAGCAACTTTTATATTAAGACAAACTGCGGAAAAAGCATCAGAAAAAGCAAAAAAAGATTGCATATGGTCTTTATTGATTTGGTGAAGGCTTACGACAGAGTACCACGTCACAAAGTGTGGAGATGCTTAAGGGAGAAAAGAATGCCAGAGAAATATGTAAGTATAATCCAAGATATGTATACAAGAGCTAGAACTCAGGTAAGAAATAGTGTGGGATTGACACGCCAAACCCCTGTTATGCTTGGATTAAGCCCGTACTTCTTCAACGTAGTTATAGACGTTATAACTCAGGATGTGAGAGATGAAGAAACCCGGGGTGTATGATGTTTGTCAATAACTTTGTATTATGCCAGTGTTTCCCAACCTGGGGTCCGTGACAAGCATGTAAGGGGTCCGCAATACTTTGTCATGTAACGAGAATTTACTTTCCAATATTTACATCATATACAGATTTCCTTTTATAAAGACCACGAAAGCCAAGTCCAAATCGAACTCAACAAACCCAAAGCAATACAGTAAATAAAGTGAATGAACAACATTTAATGGTCTGAAATGAAACGCACAGGGAAAAATGGGGGAATGTGGATGAAGGGTTATTTCTCGCAAAACGCACGTTAAAGACCAATTCCCTCATTTACTCCCGTGTGTTTCATATTCTTAAAACAGCTATAACTTAATTTTTTGAGCTTTTGCATCAACATTTTCTGAGAGGTTAGTTGTCTTTGTGTAGTACGTGTTACGAGTAGAAACCCATTTTTTAAATAAAAATAAATTGAACAAAAATTTCTTGGTTTGTAAACCCTGTGTAGGCCGTGTACCATAATTGAAAACAAGGAAATAGTCTGAATTTCTGCTAATTGCTTTTCGACTCTTTTATCGGTTTTGTCGTGGAGTGGCGATTCATCCAAACTCTTTTGTTGAAGCTCAAGAGAAGTTAGGAGGGACGTGCATTTGACGACAGAAACATGAAGACCTTTAATTTACCACCACTTGCAGCCCTTTAGTCATCGCCAGAATCTCCCTTAACTCAAAAAATTTGACTGCATTGTGTAACGAGACGGGAAGAGATCACGAACATTACATTTTGAAGTAAGCTGGCTATCTCGTGGAAGAGTTCTGACTCGCTTATTTGAGGCCCTGATGAGGTGAGACTTTTTCTGGTTGATACAGAATTAGAACCAAAACTAAAGAACTTCAAGCTTCACGTTGAGCTCTCCGAATCGACAGTAAGGAATACGATTCCTTTCCGAAGCTGAACGATTTTCTGTCGGCAAGTGAAACAAAACTTTCGAATGAAAATTTGGGAACATGAAGGAGCATTTGCTTTCTTTGGATTCTCAGCTGAGAGATTAACTTCCGGTTCCCCACGAGAAAAACAATTGGATGAAGAATCTTATTTCTAAACAATAACAATTAGTTGTCACCAAATGAAGACCAGCTTATTGAGTTGTCCTGCGATTGCTTCTTGAAGATGATATTTGCCAGTTTGTGTTTACTATAGGAATGGTAGACTTTTGGATTTATCCACGGTCTTTGTATCCTGATGTTCCGAGAAAGGGAATTTCACATCTGATGTTTTTCGGAACTACTTGTGTGAGTCAACATTTTCTGTACTTGTTTGTATGAAAAATAAGTACGGAAAGAGACTTGATATTCAACCAGATCTGCGCCTGTAAATATCTACTTTGAAGCCACATATGAAAATGTTGACAGACGCAAAACTACTGTCATCACATTGAAAAATAGTAAGCAAACAAACTCAATAGTTTTTACTATTATTGCTATTAATTGGCGTATTGCAGTATTGTTAGCAAAACGTATTCAATTGTAATTTCATGTTTTGAAATTGTACATCTTTTTTAAGCTATAGATAACGCAAAAAGGTGTACTCATACTTTATGTATAATGTTTTCCTTGGTTGTAGGAGCAGGGGTCCGCAAAAAACTAGTAAGTAATCAAGGGGTCCGCAGCCTGCAAATGGTTGGGAAACACTGTTAATTATGCGATACTAATAGGGCAGAACTCGAAAGGAAAGTAGAGAGTTGGAGGAAGTTTCTGGAAGATAGAGGCCTAAAGATTAGTAGAAAGAAAACTGAGTATCTTGAGTTTAACGGAGAAGGAAATGGAGAAGTGATGTTGCAAGAAGAACGATTGAATAAAGAGAAAAGTTTTAAATATTTAGGCTCATTTGTTACTTGGAATTGTAATTTGGAATCGGAAATAACACCCAGAATGCAAGAGGGATGGCGAAATTGGATGAAAGTAAGTGGCGTTCTCTGTAACCGCAGAATCACGGTGAAGAATAAAGGAATGATTTACAAAACAGTGGTTAGACCAGCAATGATGTACGGAGCAGAAACATAGCCATTAAAGAGAGCACAAGAAAAGAGATTAGATGTCACCGAAATAAGAATGCTACGCTGGATGTGTGGGATAACAAGAAGAGGCAGAGTGAGAAATGTGAGAGTCAGAGATACAAGCAGAGTTGTAGAGATATCTAAGAAGATACAAGAAAGAAGACTGCAGTGGTATGGACAATTGGACATGTAATGAGGACAACAAATAGCTATGTAGTCAGAAGAGTGATGGCAACGGAAGTGGAGGCCAAGTAGGAAATGGATGGATAGGGTTAAGAAGGATCTCGTGGGGAGAGGTCTCTCAGGGGAAGAAGTTCAGGACAGAGCTTTGTGGAGAAGATTCATCAGAAACGTCGACCTCACGTAGGTGGGAAAAGACGGAGAGAAAGACGATGAATATTCCAATTTAGATCTCACATTATTAAAATACAGTAACTTGAGAACCTGTGGATTTTGTTTGTATGGAAACTGCTTTAAAACATTAAATCTAAATATTTTTGGTTTACTGTTTATTTAATTCTGATTGTTGTTTTAACTTAAAAATGAAAAGAAAACGTATTTATTTCATTGTTATAAACTAATTAGATCGCGGCACCGGTGAGTTAAAATACCCCTAGCTCCTGCTCCTACACCCAAGGAACACGTGTGCAAAATTTGGTGGAAATCAATGCATGCATGTAGATTTGTATCGTGTTCAAACAAACAGACATTCGATTTTATATAGATTGTAACTCAGTTCAATATGTATCTTCTTCTGCAACTTATTGAATTTAAAAAATGAACTCATGGCTATTTTCTGTCTCATTGTCCTTTCACAGGGCACTTAAAGAAAATATTACTGAGGTCAGTAGAAGGAAATGAAAAGGACTATTAACAAAATAAAAAAAAAACTGATGAGAGAACAATAAATTACTCCAAGAAGATACCTCAATAACAAGCAAACATTTCTAACTAATTTTCACTAAAATTTTAAATATCATTAAGTCTTTTTTCTGTCAAGACTAACATGTCAAATCTTATACATATTTATCTATGAACATGACTTCAATTATCACTTGTAAAATCGTCACATGTTACGTCACTTTTTTTTTTTTACTAAGATATTGTTATTGCGCCCTGCTATTTCTTGGTGCATCTTAGTTCAAAAACTACGTCCTTCGAGGCTCCTTTGAAATGACGAGAAACTCGAACAAAGGGTTGTCATATGTGAAAACATCAGGAAAGTATCGTTGACAATATTATTTGAGGACTGACGAGTCCAGGAGCCAAGAGGTACATTTTGAAAATTAAGTTCGAGGTAATATTTTTTATATATAACCGAAATATGTGCAACACAAAACTGTTATATTTTGTACAAAGAAACCTTGGACCGACTGTCCCTATCGAAAATATGACGGTTTTGTGTCTCATATATTTCGGGTTTTACATAAAAGACTACCCCTATTTTTTTTATTTTTTTTTAATATCACTTATATCCCTTTGCTTTTGATAAGCTTTTTTCCAAAACCTGCTAATTCCATTTTACTTTTATTTTTTCTGTATTTCATGTAATATACAAGTTGATTTTGCAACATATGTTATATTAAAGCATTGATTTTAATTCGATAGACTACTTTCTCATTCAAACTGACAGAAAAATTGAATCAGGAACGTCTATAGAATATGAAATAAGAAAAAAAAGTAAAATTGAATTAGCAGGTTTTGGAAACAAGCTTCTTATTTATCAACCGATATATTGTTTCGTTAGGGGCTGGACTCATGTCCGCGTGGTCCCGGGTTCAATTCCCGGATGGAGTCCCACTTTTCGGGCGTCCACCCAGCGTCGTGAGGCAAAATGGGGAGTCACGCGAATAAAGACGTGACGGCCACACTCGGTCTGGTAAGCCCCTGATACGCCTATACGCGCAGTGCTGACCACACAGCCGTTACTCAGGTGGACGTAATTCCACCAAACACGGGCAGATGGCGTTGGGGCAGGCTCAGGGCCTATAGGCCTGTTACGCCAATGGTTTTTATTATTATTATTATTGTTTCGTTCCTGAAGATGGGGAATCTTATTTGTTCTCGAAATCTTTCGCAAACATAACTGCTTTCTTTTCCGCCGAATTTAACAGACGAAAGCAGCTGATATTGTATGGTGGGGAGGTACAAATGTATCCAATAACCTGCTAGAGTTTGCATCATCAACTGTAACAATTTTTACTGTCTCCTTTTTTTCTTTCTTTGTATCTAAATGACAAGGAGTCGATTCAGTTGACTAATCAAACGTCCTTGAGTGATTAACGTCTAACGTGTCTCAGAGTGATTGAACATGCAAAGCGTTCAAGCTAATTTGTTTCACTTCTTCTTTCTAATTTTCAGTTCAGGCTTCTGTTTCCTGCGAAGATGACTTTACCCTTGAAATTAAGAGGAAGAAAAAAAAAAGATAAGAAAGAACTAGGCGGAAGCAAAACAAACAGGACACACGACATTTTGTTTTTCTGAGCCTAATTTCCATTTTACTGTATGATCACATTTGTTTACACAGGAAAGCGATTTAGTCTAGGGATTCAGCTTGAGTAAGGTTTCAGCTCTAACCCGTTGAACTTCATCAGTAATTGAAGCTCAGTAAGCGAATTATTATTAACGTCCTAAACGAGCTGGTAAGCTTCTAAGGATGGGACCTACAGTTTTTGTTAAAGGGGCTCGAAAGCACTCCGTTCAATGGACCCCGACGGAATTTGTACTCGTGACTACGCGCAGAGAACGCAAGGGCGCTAACCTTTCCGTAACACCGAGGTCGATTACTTCACAATCAGTTCATTGGTAGCTTGTGCCCGAACCTAACCTACCGAGCCGCCGCAGTAGGCGTAGCATTCGGAAGGTCGTGGGTTCGATCAAAGTGGCCGACCATCCTGACTGAGTTTTTCCAGAGTTTTTTCTCAGTCACACCAGGCCAATGCTGGGATGGCACCTTCAACATAGGTCATGGATGACCGAATCCTTTCCTCTCCCCTATCCCTGCCTGAGCCTTAAATGCCTAATGGTCATAGAAAAAATCAATTCCGAACCTAACCTAATACAACTAACAACTAACTTTATACCGTATCTTGGAAGCTTTCAATATTTGCTAACTCATAAATCTGAACCTACCTCAATATTATCCAAGCTATTGTTTCTTCCGTTCATTCATTCTTTTTATGTAGCAACCATAAAAGCTGTTGTGCTGCTACAAAAGAAGAAAGAAGTGCCCCGTGTCTCATCTCTAGAGGAGTCACTTTGAATGCTACGTAACGCACAATTAATGCTGTATAATTAGCTATGAAATACGGAATGTAAGAGACTAGCTTTATTACTTACCATGTTCATTGTTTCATACATGTTGAAGGACAATGAAGGATTTTTTTTTTTTCTTTCAAAAGTTTCTCAGAAGTCTGATGATATACAGAAATATGACGCAGGCACGACATAATCTCATATACTAATTGTACGTGAGAAGTTAATAGATAGATTTCTGGAATATTATTATTATTATTTCCTCTGCGTTGTACGAAAGGGGTTAAAATTATCTGCTTTCTGCACTTATCACCTGTATTTGCTGCTTCAGAAACTTGTGAAGTACTATAAAGGTCAGAAATGTGTAGAAGTCCTGGACACAAGGAAAAGCAGCGTTACTACCTTACTACTAGAGGCAGGCGCTTGAAAGCAAAGCTTAGTCTTCTTCATTCGCCTCTTCTGTCTGCTCCTGCATACGAATATATATACCCCGGACATCTAAATGAAGATATTTTATTATTGGAATGCCTTGTCTTGGGATAAGGGTCTATATAGGTAGTTTTTAATGCAGAGAAAAATATTGTGGTCGTTATCCGTTGCTTTCTACATCGTCGTGTCCCATCCGTTTAATGGACTTCTGGGTGTAATGTACTGTACATGTTGACTACTGCGACAACAACTGTCTTCTTTCAGAAAGAGAGGGGAGCGGTGGCTCAGTGGTAGAGCGCTCACTTCGGGTGCTTGGGGGTCCTCAGTTCGATGTGGCGGACAAACACCGTGAGTGGGGGTTCTCTCGTTTCCTCCCACTTTCTCCATTCCACCAATTCACCCTAAACCAAAGTTGCCTGAAGGCCTTTAATAAAATTCAAATTCAGAGAGAGAGAGAGAGAGAGAGAGAGAGAAGAGACGAGATAAGATGAGATGAGCTTCTGATTGTTAGTCTGTTAACAGAGCTCGAAGGGATGTCAAGGGAGACCACATAGAAACATGAAAGGAAGGAATCTGATGCAGATAAATGGAAGAAACTAGAGATTTAGCTCAGGTACCCATGACGGCTACTCACGTACATAACTTCCTATAAACTTCACAATACCATAATTAAGCACATAATGACAAAAAGAGTGCCAAAATCACTGAAAAGTTATTCGTAAATATTTTGTCAGAACTTCTTATTCATTACAATTTTGTGTGAGGGGGGGGGAGGGCGAGGGGGGGGCTTGTTTTCAAAATTATCCTCTTATTTTTGGGTCGAAAATTTATCAAAATAACGTAAACATCAATTAGACAAGGATCAATTATGAAAATCTATATGTTAAATTCGCGTGCAGATTTCATGAGACCAAACGTAACTAGTTTAGCACTGAATCAGGTCTTCTTCTATTGCAGACCTATTGGATGATGTACGTAATAACCCGAAATTCATCTAGTGTTAATGGGAAGGACAACTTTTTTTGCGAAATTTCAGTGAAACCAATGATCGTATCTTTAGAATTCGAACATAATTAATTTTATTACAAAATACTTAATTAATCAATTACACACAAGAAAAAACTAAACTGCATTGTTTTAGGCGAGAGGTTAAACAGAACAAAAGTAATATCATGTCTGTGATGGCACTTACAGCTTCTGATAACATTGGTTAAAGAACTACTTCGTTATCAAAGAGAACTTAGATTTGGGAGCAAACGCTGAGAACTCTTTGTTTCTAAGCACATTGATATAATTAATCTCACATTCACTATACCCGCAAGCTTTTATCATTGTCCTCATTTGTTCGTTTGATTCTTTTCTCGTATTCATTTACCTCTGAATATGCTGCAAGTTTATCGGACACTTGAACACTTATTAGACGACATTGTAACTGAATCAAATATTACACTGACAACTCTTATGTGTACTTGGAAGAGGAGTTCCAAAATAAACAATCACTTTTCCGTGCTGCTTGTCATTGACAGTGAAGTGAGGGAATTGTTATGAACGTCCTAAATGAGTTGCTGAGCTTCTAAGAACGGGACGTTGTTAGTACAATGGGCTATGAACGAATCCGTTCAATGAACCCTGGCGGGAATTGAACCCGTGACCACGCGCACAGAAATCGACCGTCATTGACAATAGACTACGACTCAAACTATTGTCGTTTCGCATTTATGATAAAATGGATCAACCTTTTTGCTTCGTCTGCAGTAGGCAAGTACAGGCTGAGAGGCTACATAGCCCAGGTCGTAGAGTATTGACTTCGACTATACGTAAGGTAGCATGTTCGTAAATTTTCTTCCCAGCTGTGGTTTTTCCTGGTTTCCCTTGGTCGCTGGAAAGGTAAATGCTGGAATGGTAACCAGGGTCGATTTCTTCTCAAAACTGTCTCACTGTTTTGTTGTTCCCAAAGTCAAATGACATCTTAGTTTGTTTTTGTATCAAATAAGAAGTATGAGTTTATTCTGTACCTGGCGGAGCTTCCAATTGATTTCATTGCTGTTAAAAACATCGACAATAAGCCAGGTTCCGTGGAATTAAGCTAAACTGGTGCGGAAAACCTCGTCCTCTCATAATAGTCTATGCACCAGCATTCTGCCTCGAATTCAAACCTCTTCGTGGTTTGGATCCTATGTTAGGTCCCGTCCGTGGAAGCAAGAACGTAATTCACAATTATCAAAGCATAAATGTTACAGATATGTTATCATTTTTTAATTGAATTGGATTCATTTATGATCTTTCTTTAGGCATCTCTGGCTCAGACCAGGATAGGGGACGGGAGAGGATGGGGATGGTCCTCACTTAAGGTTCAATCCTGGTATTTGCGTGGTGAAACTGAGGGAAAATCTCAATTGAGGATGGTTAGCCATGGAATTCGAACCCACATGCATAGCTATTGCCAATCTATAGTCCGCGACGTTATCGCCTGGACAAAAGAGGCTGGGTTTATCATTTTTTTTAAGTTAAGTACTATCATCTGCACTTACAGTCAGAAAACTTTACTTACATTTCTGTGTTAGACAGACATCTGTACTCCAAGCCATCACTTCCATTGCTGGGGTCACTTCCGGGCAAGGGATGGGGAAGCAAGGTTTTATCTAGATACAATCTCGGTATTTGCCTGGTAAAACTGAGGGAAACCTTGGGAAAATTCAGTCAGGACGGCAGGTAACAGAACTCAAAACGGCGTCTACCCAGTGTCGATCGAAGTCAGACATAGGTAATGACCAACAAACCATGGGGCTTGGGAACAATGGTCGCGTTCTTTCACCTGTAATACTCAATTAAATTTTTAATGAATTTGCCGTCATTTACTTCACAGAAACTATTAAAACTTCTCCTATTAAATTTGTTTATTGCCTTAAGGCATCAAAGTCTCAGGTCGTGATACGAGAGAGGAAAGTAAGCAAGAAGGAGTCAGACAAGACCTAAGTTTAAGGCACCATCCCGCCATTTCCCTGGTGTGACCAAGAACTAACCCCAGGAAAAAACTCAGTCAGGATGGTCGGGCGTTGGATTGAACCCAGGACCTCCCGAAGACGAAACCAAGGCGATCTACCACTGAGCCGATCTGTAGACTGTCTATATCTTTGTGGATAGCTACCATTCACAAGTACCCTGGAACATGATACAAAACAAAACTGACAGCATTTAGTGGACGTTTATATATTTGACTGACAGGAACATTTTTTGACATAGTAACACAGCTACTTACTGGAGTTATAGTTGCATGTGTTCAGTTTGCATTCTTACGTGTTTTTACAACGTCATAACAGTTTACATGCAATATTTCTTTTTAACGAAAGAAGAACACGACAATGAAATTCCTGTTTTTATCTCCAGGCATTTCTTTCTCTTAAAGATTAAAGAAAACTTGATTAATTTACCCTCAAAACAACATTGTAAATATGAAAGAAAAAAAAAAGATGGAAATCTTGCGCCATCATTTTGATGTTGACCTTATTATATTCATAAAGGTTTTGTGACTTATATACTGTGATCTACTCTAGTTCCTGTTAGATTTTTAAAAGAAAAAAGAAAAAACTTACGGCATTCGAAATCTCATCTTTTTATTCTACATATGGACAAAATAACTAGCTCGAATGTTTGCTCCATTTTAGGCTTCAGTAGAAAGTGCTGGGAAATATTATACAATCGCTATGCCTGTAATAACTTCAAACTCCGGAACTACTAGGGCTAGGAATGTGGTTGACGTGTCGTTGGAAAGGTCTCAGGAATTCTGGACTTTCTTCTCGGAAAGTTTGAACTCTCTAGGCTTGAATTTGTAGGAGCAGAATTGCAATTTCAGACAACGATAAAAATATCTTAGATACATAGTGCTGCCATCTGTCGTTGGAATCACATCTTCATTATGACCAGCAACATATGGATTTGTGCATATTAGCTTGCATCTTATACCACTGAGTCTTATACTCAGTTTCCAATAGCCTTCAGGCACGTGTCTCATACTGTATACATATAGACTACAGCTATAGCTGCCAACAGATGCCTTTTAATGAGCTGAAGATTACAGTAACAGATAATTAGTGACTTCAATAACTTCGTTAATTCAAGGCCACTAAATTGTTTTCTTCTTTTCTTTCAACTACACCGTTCATTCACAACATATGACGATGTGAACATGTAACAGAAACTTGTTTATACTGGTTCTTGTAGCACGCACCTACGTACACACCCACTACCACAAGTACGTCACACACAGCAACATAAAATCACACCTACAGACACACAGAGAAAAATGTTTGTCTGTGGTAGCCAACAACAATTGTTACAATAGGACCCCCCCAAAAAAAAACTTTATTTTGGTGGTATTACCTTTTCCCACAAATAATCTTGTGTGTGGTAAATGTAATATTGAAATGAAAACAGAACAAAAAATAGAACCGTCGTGAGCGGGACTCGAACCCGGATCTCTGAGTATTGGGAAAAGTGTGTAGCTGTAAATTGGAACTATGAAGGTTAATATGATGTATTAAAGTACTTTTGAAACAAATTAAGTAATAAAAAAATCCGGTTATTTTGACAGACCCTCGTACAACGAAATGATTCATTTTCTTAACTATTATTATTAGTAGTAGTAGTAGTATTAGTAGTAGTAGTAGTAGTAGGAGGAGGAGGAGGAGGAGTAATGGTTTTCCGTCCGAAGGCAGGTCCTGACTTAAAGGCTCCTGCGAAGGACGTACAGTTTAAGGTGGTCTCCGAACCACTTGTGTCGAATCGAACCCTGGGAATCGAACCACTGGGAATCGAACCCTGGAATCGAACCATCGAGAATCGAACCCTAGACCCCTTGATTACAAGGCTGCGAGAGTTACCACTCATCCACAGCGGACACTGCGATAGATTGGAAAAAAAATGGTTCTCCAGAACAAAATGCTTGAATTAATAACATCGCACACAGAAGATGGAAAAGTTGTATAATCGTGTGGGTGGGAGATGGGAGAGAGAGAGAGAGAGAGAGAGAGAGAGGAAATTATTTCAATTGCTTGCAAAGCGTGAAAGAGAGCATCACGTTTCCTTCAGTCTTATCTTCCAGGAGGAGAAAGAAAGAAACGCATCATTATTGAAAGAAGAAGAAGAAGGTATCTTTGACTCTTGTAATGTGCAGAATGTAGTCTAATAATACGTTGAATAGCAGAAGAACAAAGAAATTATGCAACATCCGGCAAGTCCTATGTAACCTACATATCTGTTACACAAAGCGAGATCATAAGATGAAAGGTATAATGAGCTTTTCTTCGTGTCTTTTTTTTTCCTTTTTTTCGCAAAAAGCACGATGCCATTAACATTTGTAAGGAAGGTTTGAAAGTACTGCAATATAGTTTCTTTATAACAGAGGAGGTTCTTTTCGTCTTAAGGTGATATAGGTACGTACAACGTCGTTGTTTGTTTGTTGAAACTTCTCGCTTCTAGTGTGTTAAATAACGCTACACCATCACCTCTACAAATTTACAATTACGGCGTTTTAAAACTGTAGGTGGCCCAACTCGAACTTTTATCTATGACTGTTGGAGAAATATTCCAAGTACCATCTCGGCATTCGTTTCACCAAACTGAGGGAAATTCTGGTAAACCTTGACCGGATAGAGGACATAAAATTGCTTTTGTTTCCAGTGCGGATTCGAATTCCGTAACCATAGTTATTAGAACACGGGGCTGGCTGGGTGTATGCCTCCTCTATTCGGAATTTAATTGTTTAATTGAATGTATTTATGGTCTTTAGACACATATGGCTCAGGGCATACTCTATTCGGAAGTTTGACGAAATACCTTTGTATGAAACGATACGTTCTATATTATTGTATGTGCTTTGATTTTACTTTCGTTGGTTGATTGAATTTTTACTAACGTTCTAACAGAGCTGATGAGCTACTAGGAACAAGACCTACAGTTTTTGGTAGACTGGGCTCCGAATCATATATTCAATTGATCCCACGGGACTTGAACCCGTGACCACGAGCACAGAAGGCAAGTGTGCTTTCCTCTCAGCCAAACTTTCTGTCATTAGTCAAGCAAAACCCCGTTACACCTCGTGTCCTGCAGATATTTTGTTGGTACTGTAATTTTCTCTGAAATTTTAACGATTTTATTTCAAAGGTGCAGTTTTCTTTAATTCGTCAAGTCTGGTCTTTATTTCATCTTATTCACGTTGGCCAGTTACGTGACTTTGAGGTAGCCGAGGGATTAGCGCGCTTGCTTTCTGTTCAATTCACGCCGTGGTCCATTGAATGAAGTGGTTCGGAGCCCACTTCACGAAAAACTGTAAGTCCCTTCCTTATGATCTCTTCAGCTCATTTAGAACTTTAATAACAGTTCAAATAAGCCAGTTACGTCATTTCAAACTCTTTTGTTTTGCGATGCTGGATGTAAGCCTATGTACGTACTTGATGTCTTTCTTATGTCCCGATAGAATCTATTGAGTTACGTTTGCTATTGCGGCGATGAACTTGTGTGTTCCCTAATTCATAAAGTTCGCTATGCGCACTGTAAAAAATTATTTACCAAAAGTTTGTGTCTAACGACTTTGTAATTGAATTTGGCACAATAATGTTGGTAAACTATTGGAAAATCTTTTGGAAAATGAACGAAAGTGAGTACCATTTAATCACTCACCAAACTAGGCACTCCTATTATTAAGTCTTTCTCATTACACCTTTGATATCTTTTGTTTAATTTGAATTTGACTTTATTATTGAAAGCCTCTAGGCAACATTGACTCAGGCCCTATGGAACCGAGCGGCCGTGGTTCAGTTGTCGAGCGTTGGCTTAGCATTCAGAAGGTCCTGGAATCAATCCCAGCGGCCGATCATTCTGATTGATTTTTTCCCATAGTTTTCCCTTAGTCACATCAGGCAAATACTGGGATGGTACCTAGAAAATACGCCCTGACCGTCTACCTTGCAAAATCCTCTCCTCCATCCTGCCTGGCCTGAGCCTAAGATGCCTAAAGTCCATCCAAATTCAGGCCGTATGGATGATAATGGGAAAATTGGTGGAATGAAGAAAGTGGAAGGAAACATGAGAACACCGGGAAAACCCACGCACACGGTGTTTGTCCACAACAAACCCACATGGCATGAGCTGGGATCGAACCGACGATCCAAAGCACCAGAGGTGAGCGCTCTATCACTGAGCCACCGCGGCCCTATATCTTTCGAGGCCTGACTGTTTAAGGTTGTCAAAGGAAACATTCAATATAATGTGGATAATTAAGAGATGAAGGAAATAAGACCTTGTTAGCATGAGTAAAATTAATTTGCGTGATTCTTTCTTATTTTTTCTAGAACTCCTCCTTTTCTTGGCGCCTCTATTGCGTTTAAAGAACAATGAAAGTCTCTTGACAGGTTATTTGTTGTCGGTAATCATTGTGCTCGAAGGACCCCCTCCTACTTCCGTAACACATGCTGATCTCTCAATGGTTAAAGTCAATATACTTAGCTTCCATTATGTAACCGGAAGAAATAATGTGGGAGTTATAAATAAAGATAACGAATATTATTGATTAAAAGATGAATACTCAGCACTATGTCCACCCAACAGCATTGTAGGTTCAAATTATCAATATATTGATTATTCTCTATTCTTCTGAAGTTTATATTCTTTCTCACGTAATTGGAAAAAGATTCAAGATAGGTTTCCTATTTCAATCTTTTTTAATGGCTTTGATAATTTATCTGATTTTTTTAAAAATATAATTCTTACTTAATTTGAATTTTATTTATGCCCTTTAGATAAAATAAAATATAGCTGAGCAAAGCAAATACGTTTTATTTACAAAACTAAAAACGTGTAACGGTTTCGCCAACTAACTAACAACTTGGCTTCATCAGACACACTAAATCACATAAACAACACAATTTCTAGAGAGAGACATCCATCTGGTTCCCCATTGGCCCCCCCGCCAGCCAATCCCTTACTGACTATCCTCCAGTCAATCCCAATTTTAAATTAGTAACAATTATGGCTGGAGGGGGGTTAATCAGGAACCAGATGGATGTCTCTCTAGAAATTGTGTTGTTTATGTGATTTAGTGTGTCTGATGAAGCCAAGTTGTTGGTTTGTTGGCGAAACCGTTACACGTTTTTAGTTTTTAGATAAAACGTATTTGCTTTGCTCAGCTATTATTTTATTTTATCTTGAGTTTATAAAAGCAAAGCTTTGATATGGAAAATATCATAGATGGCCTTTACACATCTAAGATTCAGGCTAGTTCTCATTTAATGACAATATGGTTGATCACAATTGTTTTATTTTAAATTTTATTTAAGGACTTAGGCCGGATGGATGATGATGGGAGAATGGAGGAAGTGAGAGGAAACGGGAGAACCCCGAGAAAACCCCAGAAACCCCACGCGCACGGTGTTTGTCCACCACAAAGCACATATAGCATGAGCTGAGATTGAACCGAGGACCCTACGCACCAGAGGTGAGCGCTCTACCGCTTAGCCACCACAACCAACAATGGTTTTATAGAGTAGTTAAAGCACTAATACGGTAATTAATTCTGATCGAAACCAGACTTTGTACATCGGTAAAGAATTTACCAAACCCTCCAAATATTTCTTTAGGTTTTACCATGTAATGAGGGCGTTATTTGAAGGGAAAAGTGGGGAAATTTCCTGGCAGCTTGTGTGTGTTCTCTGTACCCCACTTAACTGTTTTCTTGTAAGGAGGATAAATCTTTCTCACTAAATATTTGCAAAATAATATTCAGTTGTACATGCACATAACAACTCACAAAGTCCGTCTAGCAAGTTTTGTTTTACGGAAACTATATTCAACATTGACCAGCTATCGCTCGTGTAACATGGCTACATCAGTACTGTCCATTCCAGTGAACTCTATATTTCACAATACTGGAGTGATCGATCAATATATGAACTTAGACACCAGTGAAAACAGTTAAACTCGATTGTCACCTTCCAGTCTAATCAAATATGGACCAAATTTTCAGTCTTAACTCAGTTTTTCACACTTGGCATCGCTCTGTGACCTGTTTTTTTTGGTTCATGTTATGACTTGAGCAGCGACAGCGACAGGGTTAAAGAAGCAGGGGCTTACAATATATCACTCCGAAAAGTCAAGGTGCCGACAGTTTATGCTACTAGCAACCAATGATAAAAGAGTTGCCGTCTACTATTTGTGATCGTCTCCATGATAGAGTACCGGCAGCTACACCGTAGTAACCGTAGTGACGATGATAGTTTCTTCCGGATTAACACTGTGAAGGTAGTGCAGTTTAGATCTTGTACTCACTAGTCACACCCCACTTGAGATTTTGCAGAGAATTTTCCTGTCTCACGAGACAAGCGTTACGGTGTTACCTAGCATTCAGGATTTGTTCACAATTTTTGAGATTTATTTCTCATTGCTCATGATGAGGAGAATGCTCTGTCAAACGTGAGACAAGATTAGTTTGTAAAACCATTGGAGCTCAGGAATATAAGTTAAAGGAATTTTACGTGAGAAGTTTACTGTACTTATTTCAACAAAATTAAATACCGTGCGGCCGTAGATCAGTTGGTAGAAGGTTGACTCAATTTCGGATGGTCCTGGGATGAATCCCAGCAGCCGGCTATCCTGACTGAGGTTTCTCTAGGGTTTATCCAAAGCTACACCAGACTAATGCCGAGATGGCATCTTCAAAGTAGATTTTGGTTGACTTCTTTTCCCTGATCCTATCCCGGAATAAACTAAAGCTGCCTAAAGACTATGTATAAAATTAATTTTAAAAATAGAGAAATTAATGGTGGAGAAACATCTGGCTGCTTTTGACACGGAAAAATCTCTACGATATGACAATCATGTTTAAATTAGAAAATACTACTCTCGAGCAGAAAAGTTTAGTTTCTCCATCTGAATACACCTCAGAGAATGCTGTGAGCGCATTCAACGTAATTTGTTTAAATTAATGCCCTAAACGAATTGGTGAGCTTCTACGGTTTTTTTAGTAAAGTGAGCTCCGATCCATTCCGTTCAATCTCTCTTTATAGAACTTGAGAAATCGTCATCATGTGGACAAAAAACGAGCGTGCTAACCTCTCGGTCAACTGGGGGCTAATATTAAACATAATGTTTTGGAGTCTACTTTAAACTCAAGTCCCGTTCTTAGGACAACCTTCTTCAGTTCAGTCGATGGAAATCAATGGCAAATCATCATTGGTTCATCTTGTCAGAGACCTGTCCGGACACACCATAGATAACCATTATCACCAAATCAAAGTTTAAAAGTCGCTAAAATTAATTGTTACCGAGCTGCTGTGGCCCAGATAGTAGAGCGTTGGGTTAGCAATCGGAAGGTCCTGGGAGCGATCCCAGCGGCCTTCCATCCTAACTGAGGATTTTCCAGGGTATTTCTTCATTCATACCAGGCAAATCCAACATCCTCTCCCTCACCCCATCTCGGCCTGAGCCTGAGATGCCTAAAGGCCATAGATAAATGCAATTCCATTAATTGTTTATCAATGAAAGAAGTTTGGTAGTTTCTTAGCTGGTTGATGTGTAATAAGCAATATTAGATGAGTGTAGCTAATTAGTATTAAAAAAACAAGTAGATTTTGCTTCAATATTGTTGAATTAGCGACACTGCCTTGTTGTATAATGAATTAAAACTATCATATTATTATTATTGCTACATTTTAACTGCAAGCTACTCTCATGAATTGGCCGTTGGGTCTTTGAATAGAAACTGCCAACGGCACTCGTTAGCTTTGCATGACTTCTTGTACTTATTTCAATGGAATCAGTTCTGTGCTTTTCCTTCTTTTAAAGAGTTTAGGAAATGACTGAATTAGTGGAATAAAGCTTGAGAGAGGTGTGCCTTTGTGTTCTTCTTTCTTATTATTTACACAAAAACTAGAAACCTTGTAAAATATAAAGACTGTTTACAGTTTCTCCCTCACTGTGACGATGAATCCCACTAGATCAGATTGTTTCCGAACTTTTCCTTTTATGCGCGTGTACCTTGTATGTTCTTAATTACAAGTGTATTATGACAAGTTTTATTTTTTAGTTGGGGTGGTCGAGGAAAAGCGAACAGAAGCCTTGCTATGCTTTGAAGATCGAACACATGACCTTTATCTCCATGTTCTATGCAATAACAAGTTTTCATTGGTTACCTAAATAATCGAAAGATATTTAAACTTTTTATCGTTGTTCCATGATGTTTAGAAATACATCGTCATCGTTGTCCTCATCAACATCCTGGGCATCGTAATCAGTTCCGGTGTTCCGGGTATTTGAATATGGCTCTTAGCCGTTTCAGGCTCAGACGGGGTAGGGTGGCGGAGAGGATGTTGGAATGACAAAGCATATTTTGTAGGTACCATCGTGGCATTTGCCTGGTGTGACTGGGGAAATGTCCTGGAAAAACTCAGTCTGGACTGTATGCACAGAGACCCGTACGATGCATTCCGCTCACAGCGATGTTTGAACACAGAAACATGGATGCACGTAATTTTCTCCAATGAGTTCTACTCCAATCTCAACAGTGACTCCAGACGTGTTCTCATCTGGAGTGACACGAACCCTGGGTCATATTCAGCTCATCCAACGCCCTCGAACGCGACTAGTATGCAGATGTCAGAATAATGATGTGCGCAAACGTAATGTTGGGTACACTTTCACAACTCCGCGTGTTCACCCGGGGTGTTGTCACAGCTCAGCTGTATGGCGACGTCGTCTTTTCCTGGGTGCAGTAGGACCAGATTTCCTGTTCATGTACAATAATGTACGTCCATACCGAGTTGGGTTACTAGACGGCACCCTTGCAACCGAGAATGTCAAGCGTACATTGACTGGCCAGCGCGCTCCCCGGTCTTGAACCCATTACAGGACTGTTGGGACGCTTTGAGAGACTTCTCGCGCTTCCCTCAAAGTCTATTCAGAATCTTCAACAAACCTTGGTGCACAATTGGAGCATATTCTGTAACGTGAGTAGCCTCCTTTCTTGTGGTCTAGAGTTACTTCTATATAATTTGCTCCTTGTAGCTAGCTCCGTCGTTGTCGCTGTGTGGTAGATTAATGAAATTCTTGATCAGGGTCAATGTTCTGGTTCCTGGATGTAGGGAAGACAATACCTAATGCTAAGGCGTGCCCCAAAGCTACTCCACGTAGTGGGACGTACACCTGAAGATAGAAAACCAAGCTATGATCCTGTCAGTGCTTCTCAGCAACATTCAAGGACCAAAGCCAAGCTCTCCACTACGTCTAACTATCACAAGCTAAACGAAAGGCGACAATTCAAGATATATTTATTTCAACAGAGGATTAAAAATATAAAGAATAACTCTACACCTCTCTCTACCTCTACCTCTAGATGCTGTTCCCGACATCAGCTATATACATTCATAATGTGATTATACATCTGATATACATATTAGTTTATAAGATGATAACTTGCTTATAAAATTAATTTTCTTTCTGAAACAAATAACCTTTTAAAGAAATAAAATCATCTGCATTTGATAACATAAAAAAACAACAAATTTTCCATATACAAAAAAGTTGCTCACTTCAATTTTACACTAGCAAAAGTAATGACATCTAGTGTCCTCCTCGTAAAACTCCAATTAACATATAAATAAGAAAAACTATGTAATATCAGGATAGGGCCATATCAATTCCTCCAGCGCTCCTGGACACCCTTCTTGGCATCATACCAACACGTTGTCTGCATGCATTGCAATGTGATATCACATGTTGAGCCCTAGCGACAAAATCTAGACAGGCAAGGACACTAGAAATTTGTTCATACGTGACGTTTTTACTGTTTTCTTCCGCAGCGGTGCTGCGACCTACAGCTACAAATTTCAGAAACGTTTGGTGACGTTCGGCAGTGCGGAAGAATGTGGAGCTTAATTATTGAACATGAATGTATTTGGTGATGCAATGTGCGACGTTTCGATACTCCTTTGGTAACTTTATCAACTACTTTAACCATGTTATTACATATTTACGAAACTCATTTTTATATTCACACTCTTTTTAGGGTTCCGGAATGAACTCAACTCTAAAATAAATAACCCTAAAAGAACATAATATCCGGACAATGTTGGGCCACTGTCGGCCAATATCGATAAAGGTTGGCCCAGTGGTGGGCCGATGTTGGCCCGATATCTTGTGCCGCTAGGGAAGTGAGGCGGAGTCCAGTCGTGGTACTGTGCATATAAGATACAGCCAGGACTCAGCAGCGAGAATCCTATTTGGATGATCAATGTTCTGTTGGAAATTTGGGCGAGACCTTCCCAACGACACCTCACCCAGCTTTCCAGTTCTAGTAGTTTGTAAGTTATAAACTGCCCCTGAAATGTGTATGATATATAGGGGTTTAACTCATTTCAACGAGACCTTTCCAACTACACCTCAACCACCTTCCTAGCGCTAGTAGTTCCTGAGTTCGTGACAGACGAACAGACGGGCCGAGTGGGCGCATATGGCTTCAGAGCAATTACTGCTGAAGCCTAAAAGTCTAATATAAAATCAAACAATACCATATTGGGAAGTACCTTACAATGACTCTAAAAAGAAGTTAATTGATAGTATCAGTTCAAAATGTTGCATGTAATAAGATTGTAAAAATAATTGACAATGATACCCAAGAAGAATCGAAATATTCTACATGGAATTATGAAATAAGAAACATAATAACTAAAGGAACTAATTGTTATGTGATATATTAATTTTGCTTGTGTGCAGAATATACACATTGTGCAATTTTGACGATAGTAAAAAAATTCGCCATTTTTAATAAATACGAGTCTACAACTTTAATTCTTCGCTCGTGGATATACAGACGTACGAATGCCATGTATCTAAGTAACGTAATATGTATTCTATGACTGTCACTTAATGTACTACTTGCAGACTTAGACTCCTCTTAATACAGATCTGTCGATAACGACAACTTGTAAAGTCTGCTCACAACGACCTCAACTTTTGCGGAAGCCTCCCGATGAGCGTGAAACACGTTTGCCTTAATTAAGAACAATTAACATTCAAGTAGCTTGACATTTTCTCTGCATAGTTATGTCCTTTTTCTTATGTTAATCTCTTTAAATCATGATTGAAAGTTGTCTCTGTGTTCTGTGGTATACATAAAGCCTATAAATTAAGCTAGGCTGCTTGTGCGAAAAAAAAACTTTCCACCTTGGAAATCTCAGTTAATTGACCTTTCAGTTCGCGTAAGACTTTCCATTATTGAGGGTATATCTCATAAAGGGTCACTGAGAACTTTTAAAATCTTCATTTGTTGCACAACAAATAGTGCCATGGCTTTTAAGTACATTTAAAAAAAAAATTAAAACTAAAAGCACAATAAAATACCTAGATGTAAGACATTCTGTAATATTCCAGCTAGTGATGAATGAAAAGTTTAAAAATATGGGGGGGGGGAATCATATTAAAGATTCTTTATCTCTTCTGCTTTTTTACGAATACCTATTTTTCGTTCGTCTTAAGAGAAGTCGCCGTGGGTCAGGCGGTAGCGTGTCTGATCACGATTCGGTCGGCCCGGGTTCAAATTCCGGCCAGAACGCTGGAGACGTTTCTTCAATGTTCACATGTCTGGCGCTCTGAGGTGCACTTCGCCTCCTATGTACTTGTAATGTCCTTGGTATTCCTGGGAACCTTGGGAGGTAAAGGTGGTTTATTGTGGGACTGACCACCCCACCTCACCTCACCTTGTGGGTCGAGAATACGTGGAGCGCTACCTCACGCCGCGTTCGAATCGCACAGGGAATACCTCTACCTTATAAGAGAAACAGGGAGTCTTCGAAAGATTTTATTGCGTCAAACAGTTTGAAGTCATCTACAAACAGCAAACAACAAGAAAGTTTGACGTTTATTAGCAAGTCATAAATGGAAAGTAAAAACAAAAGGTGAACTTAGGTTCGAACCTTGAGGAACGCCACAAGCTACATCTTATTTACAGGAGTTACAATTAGCAAATTTTGTAGATTGATTACGAAACATCTTCAAATAATGGAGTTCTACAATGAGCACTTTATTTTTCAGCTTGTAAAAGTTGTTGGAAATAAGAACAAACAAGCAATATTATTATTTTTTCCATAGACTTTATTATGAACAAAATGTTGTAGGAGTATAAGCATCAAAGTGCCAACCGCGGTAGCCATGCGGCCTGAGGCGTCAGGCCAGTGTCTCTATGTTTCTGGGTTCGAATTACGGCTGGGGCATTTATGTTTGTGAATTTAAAAAGAAACTTAACAGCTAATGGCAACATGACAGGCCGAAGTCTATAGTTACTAAAAAAATCTGGCCCACAAAAACAAATTTTACAAAGTTTATGGGCATCAACGTATCGACTTAAAAGAGTAAATTTAAGTCAACTTTTTAAAATGGTGACTAGTGTTTAACGCTAACGAATTTGATGCTATGAAAATGGTACAGTTATTTAGTTTAATATGTGATTGGCATTAAAAAAAGAGTAATTCCCAGAATAGTAGTAAACGTCATAATTAATCTTCATAGCTATGCCCTCGAGAGCACTAAGAATTCCAAACATGTCGTCAATGTTCAAGTGCATATCCATGTAAAGGTTACAGTTCTGGTACAAATAAATGAAAAAGAAATAACATGGAAGATACAAGGTCTCCTTTGATTGGATGTTGATATGTCGAGATCGTTGTGCGTTTCAGAAGACAGTGAACATTAATTGAGAAATAAATTACTTAAAATTTTTGTTAAATGTGTTCATTTCTGGCTGTTAATAAATATTCATCTTACTTTTAAGAAAACACTGTAAAAAAATGTACGAATCGGTCCGGCAATGGATAGGTCTAATTCTTATTCCCTCGAAGTTTTGGAGAAATGTGATGATTATATTAACAGGCATTGAAAAATACTCCAGTTAGAAAAGCATATCCAATAGAGATAAAATTCGGTGAACAGATGGAACTTAAAAAAATGACAAGCAGCCGTTGCTCAGTTGGTACAGAGTTGGCTTCGCATTTGAACGGTTCTGGGCACAAATCCAGCGACCGGCCTTCCAGATAGGTTTCCCAGTGTTCTCCTCAGTAACACCATTCTAATGTCGGGATGATACCTTCGAAATTTACTTTCCACATTCTCTCCCCATCCTTATATCCTAGCCTTGAAATTCAAATTTAACCCAAATACAGTTGATAACATTTCTGGTGATAAAGTGATCAGGGGTATTCCAAAGTGGTGCCTTATGGCATCGACATACTGTTAGAGGTGGGCATGTAACCGCTGTTTCTTTCAAGGGGGTGACCGGGGGTGTTAGTTCCAGAACTCGAAAAATAACCTTCATACCTTCTCAAACTAACTAATAACATATACGGTTGCAAAATGTAATATTTGAAGTGTCCTCCGTTTTAACCTTGTCGTCTTATATTGTCCTCCCTTTTCAACTTCTTTTCTCTTCCGTTTCATTTTTTAATCTGCTAATCCTTGTCTTTAGGTGGAGCAAGACAATGTAATTTGCATTACAATCAGAATGCACCTTTCTCCAACAAATTCACTAAATCCTACCATAGACTTCATAATAGATAGACTTATCACACTTCCCCATTTATGGCTGCGCTAAAACTAATGGGTTTTTGTTCAGAGCAAGTGATTTTGAATCCATCCGCTAGATTGCTCTGCCATAGACATCATAGTAGAATATGACGTCTATGACAGAGCTACCTAGCGGATGGATTCAAAATCACGTGCTCTGAACAAAAGTCCATCAGTTTTAGCGCAGCCAGAAATGGGGAAGCGTGATAAGTCTATGAAGTCTATGATCCTACCGCCCACAGGAATTTGAACCTCACTCATCAGGACTACTAAAATAACTTACAGTAACTTCCAGCGTCAAGATCAGGACAAAAACACTAACGCCCGATAGTAAAGATGTAGACCTAGGATTGATCATGGTTTGGGCTAAACTGGTGCATTCGAAAATTGATGTTTAAGCCTGAGCCTAACGTAGACTAAACTCCGTCTTTGCAATCGGCCCAAAGTCTACCGTTACCATCCGAAAGCAACGCGCTCAGTACCTAGTCGCTAACCATAGTACCACGATACTGCTGCAGGTTATTAGTATCCTCCAGCGGGTATTCTGTTGTATGTTGTACGTTTTAGGCCCATATCTCATTGACACATTTCCCGTGAATCTGTTAGATATAAAAAAAGAAGAAAGAAGGTGAAAAAAGGTGATAGGAAGGTTCGGGAAGAGTGACAGGGTGAAATACCCCTACACGAGACAGACCTC
Source organism: Lepisma saccharinum (assembly GCA_022664845.1). NCBI lineage: Eukaryota > Metazoa > Arthropoda > Insecta > Zygentoma > Lepismatidae > Lepisma > Lepisma saccharinum. Next base: position 20,595 of record JAGDQP010001209.1, on the reverse strand, counting down.
CTATACATTGAGGAGAAATACGCCTGTATCAGTTACTGCAAACCACACGTACGTATATAACGGGCGGGAAGGCCAAGGAAGGTGTTTGTTCTACTTTACTTTTTAAAAAAATCGGAACCAAGTTTCAACAAGAGCAAAGACGTGAAGGTGATTGAGTGAAGACCGAAATCGAAACGTGAAAATGAGGGTGAAGGCGAAATTTAAACTTAGGGATACCCACATTTTCCGGGGGGGGAAATGGAAAATCCATTTCCGGAAACTGGAAAATTCAGACCGGAAAAAACAGAAAATCTTCCGGAAAACGTAAAAGGAATTTCTCGGAAAACAGATTTTTTTCGGAAAGTGGAAAAGTTATTTCCGGAAACCGGAAAACTATTTTTACGAAACCTAGGCTGGGTGAGGATGACAGCGAATCACAAGACGAAGGATGAAGGAATAATTGACGAAAACTATAACATTATATGCTCAATACTCTCGCTCATGAGACGCTAAAAAAAAAAAAAAAAGCGCGGCGACAATTCTCACTGATCTTCAATATTTCCGTAACGATAGCAGACATCCACCCAGACAGTATCTTGAACGAACGATGCGCATCCGCATACGTGAGCCCAGATGTGTTTGCCTCGTCCTTTGTGACAAGAAAGCTCGTTGACCCAGGGAAAGTGACCAACAAGCGATCGCATTTTCCGTCACGCCCACTGCACTTGGAAACACAGAATAAAGTCAGTCTAATTTTATCGAGATAAGAAGGAATAAATCTCTTACTAGAAAACGAAGGGGGAAAAGGTGGCTAAACCATGGCGATGCGCGTGCAGATCAGGAGTGGAAACTGTATCTTAATTAATTCTTTCCGTACGGTAATTTTGTCTAAAACTGAATACGGTCAACGGGGGTTAATTTAGGCACGGGGTAACTTTAAGCAAAACTGACACATAAACATTTGACAAGTTTATCATCATTTTACGAGATCCCTTTTTCTTTGCTAATTTGGGGTTACTATATTTTCTCGGGGTTACTTTGGGTATATTGTAACGTAAAATACTCTTGTGAGATTAATAGTGGCTGCTTCTATAGCTCTGAAGAGGACGAATGGGAGGAATGTGATGTGTCCGTGATATTAGATAATAGTGATGTTCTTATGTGGTAACATTCCTTTGCTTTTACGTTCCTTTTAATATGTGCTTATATCTTTTCTAGTTGAATAATAATTTTGTTGAAGTCGTCTTGGGTTGAATTTGAAAATAAAATATTTTTTTTTGTGCTTTTCTGTTTAACCCAGAACCTTTGTGTGTAAGTTCAAGTTGATTCATTTTGTTCCACTGCTGTGATCCACTTTGCCCCATAAATTTTACTGTTTAAGAATTTTAATAATTTTATTTGTATATAGGTTTCGTTCACCATTCTTGTACTACTAGTTGGAAGTTGAACAGTAGGAGAAACTTCACTCCAAGTTTTACTTTATTATACGTACTGTTAGTTGCTGTTAAAGTTAAGTAATCCACTTTGCCCCCCTTTACTCTATCGGTATTAGCTTGCTTTGTTAGCATTTAATACGATACATTAACCTTTGTATTTGCGCTCGATAATATCATTTTTCAAAATCAGTAGAACAAGTAGGCATCTTTCACTGCTATAACTTTTAAACATCCAGGCATATGGCTACATTAGTGGGCTCCATAGTTTAATGATTAGAGCGTTGGACTCATGTCCGCGTGGTCCCGAGTTCAATTCCCGGCTGGAGTCCCACTTTTCGGCGTCCACCCAGCGTCGTGAGGCAAACTGGGGAGTCATGTGACGGCCACTCGGTCTAGAAAGCCCCTAATATGCCTTTTCGTGGCCAGGTGACGCGCAATGCTGACCACACAGCCGTCACTCAAGTGGACGCAGTTCCACCAACCGCGGACAGATGGCGTTGGGGAAGGCTCAGGGCCTATCGGTCCACGTCTGTGGTTATTATTATATGGCTACATTATTGCAAGCGTATCATTTCTGTAAAGCTTCTTTTTTATTTTTTGCTCCATTGGTTTGCCATACCGGTATCTTTCGGCCGACAATAGAAACACCCGTGAATTATATATACCGAAAGTCGACCACAGTAAAATATTTAATATATATTACTATAGCGTATTATTTATGATATAAAGTTAAAACAGAATTTAAAAAGCTGGAGAAACAACTTATGCCTTAAAACTATTAAAAAGCGACAGTTTTTCCCCTAAATTTTACGACGCTGTTCTAAAATCTCAAATAACATTTCCGGCATCTTCTAAATCAACCAGGGAAGTCAAATATTTAGTATTATATATTCTATAGTTGGTAAAACTTAAATGAAAGGTGTGGAGGAGGCACGATACTTTAGTTTCGAAAAATTTCCAAATCTACTGGGAGCTGATATTAGAATCTGAATGCAACCAAAACAACTTGAACTGTTTCTTTTTTCTTTTTTTCTTTTTAATTCTTTGCTGTTGTTTTGCCAGATTAAATCAAGACACAAACGATTTAGCTCCACACTTGCTGATAAATCTGATTCAAAAAACAAAGAGAGAAAAACGTTCAGGGGGAATCTCGGTCTATTTTTAGCCTGGATACAAAAGCAGACGGAATAACTTTAGAGCGGATAAGACTGTGCGATGTTTAAAGTTTGTTTCCACAAAAATCTGGGCAAAACCAAGAGACGAGGTCGGGATCACCAATAGCAGCCGAAAAGGAAAGAAAGAAAGAAAAAAAATACAGGCAAAACAAGATAGTGTGCATGTCTTTTTACCATCTGTCAAGGCATTTATTTATTTTTTCTTTACATTCCTATCTTTTACCTGCTTCTTCTGGTATTATCAGCAAGCACAAACAGGTTCAACTAGTTTTTTTGACTTGGCACACTGCACGCCGTACCAATTCCACATTACCATACTGAACAAACGGATTATTATTACAAGCTGAGAGAGAAGGGAAAATAAAAATAAATTTGGGCAGGAATTTAGAAAAACTGAGTGGCCTAAGTGGATTTCACTTACTTTTTTTTTTTAAATAGTTTCAGGACTAGAATTCAACTAAATTTTATTTTTCATTGCTGTGTTCTGATATTTCATATACATACGGACTCGTAGAAAATGGCTTAGCAATCGGAAGGTCTTTGGAACGATTCCAGCGGTCATCTATCCTGGCTTAGTTTTTCCCAGCGTTTTCTCATTTACATCAACCAAATGCCGGAATGGTACCTTCAAATTAGGCCCTGGCCGACTTTCTTCTTACATCCTTCCCTTACCCTGTCGTGGCGAACTTGTCTAAAGGCCATAAATAAACTGAAATTCTTTGAAAATAGTCCATTTGGGAGTACTGCATTCTATATAAGTAAGAAACGATTTATATATTCTGTATATACATTCCGTATATTGCAAGATTGTGTAAGTTTATGGACTTAGTCATCTCTCATCGTTCATTTTCTGTGTTTCTGAGTTTGCATTGGTTACTATACACTGTAAAAAATGTGCCCCTTTTTACATTTTAAAACAAACTATTACACAATGAATCTTAGATCACTTAATTTACAACTTCCTTTATCAACACTGATCACTGTATAAACACTTTGGATATACGTTCATTACACTTGTTATAGAACATTAATTAAGCGGTATTGATACCTAAAAAATAAGTAATTTGTTTCGTCTGAGATGGAACCCACGTCACTCGTTGATGGCGTTTTGTTGCACTACAAGATTAAAATGAAATTTTTCACTTTCAACGGCATATATTGCAAATTTTCGAAGAGAAAACTAGGGGCCGGAGTTTTTCCGAAACTACTGTGAACTATAGAAGTGTTTAAGAAGTTAGTTTGAAATAAAAAATAAGTGCAGTAGAATCTTCACATTCATGACCTCTCGAATTCTTCTTGTACACATTAATTTCACCTCTTAAATATGAAACACAGAAAATTTGTTTACAAAATGTGATAAATAAGTGTGTTATTTTTAGAGTGTATCAAAATAAGTGTATTGTTTTTACAGTGTATCAAAATAAGTATATTAGATTTATAGTGTATGAAACTAAGTGTATTATTTTTACAGTGTATCAAAATAAACATTATTTTTTACAGTGTATCGAAATTAATCTATCTATATTTATATGTATCTATAGTACATCACATGGTTGTGTATTTACATGCTATTTAAAGACGTAAAAGAGTGTGTACGTCGAAGTGACGTATGTTCTAAAAACAGACAAATTTAGTGAACAGTGAAATGTAGTTCCCCCCATGGTTGTGGGATTTTTCCATTCTTCAAACTCTGTTTTTGCTAGGAAACAAGAGAAGCATAAGGAGCTTATTTTATTTTTCAAATGTTGACAGGCTAATGTTTACAAAGAAAATATCTTCACTGTCTTTCTCGCTTCCGTCATCCTCTTGTTTTTGTTATAGCAGAGAGGAGAGGTTGCTTGTCAAGATGTTTCAAAATCTCTTGTCGTGTACTTACGGTCAAAGAGCAGGAACAAAGTGCGCATAGAAAAAAAAAATAGATACTAAACTGGGACTATCTGCCAAGCGACTCGGAAATTTTTGAACAGCGATTTCTTAATTCTCAATTCTCCAGCAGAGAAAGGAAGTGAGTGTACGTATCAGAACTCTACACTGTTAAAAATACTTTCTTAAAATTGAGAAATTATTACTCATCTTTGAGAAACCCATGTTCTTACCTGTGCACCAACTTTTTCATAAAATTCAGAATTATTTCATCTCAAAATATTTTGAAAGGAAACTGCTTTAAATTTAGAAAAGTGTTCTTGTTTCTGACACGAAATTCTTATCCCACTTTTGAGCGGAAGTGTGAATTGATTTTAGATTGTTGAAATGATGTAGTATTTCCGAAGAAAATCAGTCTCAAATAAAAAGAAATTGATTATTAAAAACAAAAAAGTGCCGAATTAAGCCCTGTGGAGGTTTCTCGGCAGTCGAAATCTTGAAGTCTCTTCATAAATGATATCCTAATACGTTTCTAATTTTAAAATCAACAATTTGAATTACACACACACCTTAAACCATTATTAATGTTAATTAAAAAAAGTCACATATTATTACACAAAAAATATTAAATATTATTAAACAACACCAAACAAAATAATTTTAAATAAAATTAATAAACCAACTAAACTTTAAAAACTTTCCTCGATTGTTTTATGTTGAAATATTTCAAGATATCTTAGAAACTCTTTTTAAGACGCCGTATTCAGTCGCCAATATTACAAAATACTAAATGTTACTGTACCTTCAAAGCTACCAATATAATCTCCTAAGATTCTTGTGTAAGAAATTTTCTACTTTCCTCAATATTTTATTTTTCATTTGCACATACGTATCACTTTTCTAAAAATATAAGTAGCCAGTATACAGGCTTGTATTGATGGCGTCAATGAGAGGAAATATTGCGCTAGATATTTCTCAGCCTTACAGTCTTGTGAGCTGGCAACTATACCTGGTATTACATTGCCTCAGGTGCCTATAGTAGTATTCCGCCTATAATATTTGAAACGATGTATAATTGAGCAAAAGAAGTACTGTAAAAGTTAATTCCTTTCTACAAATCGAATTCTTTTCCATTGCTACTAATTTAAACAGTGAAATATTATCATAAAGCTTTAGTTTTGGTAAAACTCCTATACGTTACAATTCGTGCTTCTCAAAACAAAGGACTGCTTTTTTCTTAAATAAAGAAAAAAAATCTAATCTCAGAAATAAGAAATCAAAAGTTCCTACTGTTTCTCATTAGTTTGAAGAAATGAAAAGAAAGTATTTAAATAAGAGAAAATATTACTTTATTTTTTTAGTAAGTCTTTAGTTCATTTTTTTAAAAAATCAATATTTCACAGTGTACTAATCAAAACTTCTGAGAATGTTTCTCAAGGGCAAAAAAAATCAAGAAAAGTTTTGATAAACATCGGGTACAAAAAATTCGAAGATAAATGTTCTACAACCCAAAAGTGTGATAAAAAGTGTTCCAAATGTGTTTTAGTTCTAACATATACTGGAGCTCAAGCAGATATAGCTTGATTTTCATGAGAGATGGATTTAGGATTTTTTTTTTTTGGTGGGACATTTTCGATATTTCCCCACTAAGTGATTTTTTTTGGTTTTTTTTTTTAATATTTCCCCCTCTCATATTACTAAGTTTTGTCATGGAATATGACACAGGTATCCCCCAAAATTCAATTTATAGATATCAATAACTTAGATTTGTTCTGAAATAAATCGTTGCTTTTTCTGGGATAAATTGTTGAAGTAACGCTATAAAAAAATTAAGTAGTTTCCTCTAAGAAGGGGGTACGCGTTTCTTCTCTGGATTCACCACTGATTTAATATGTAGCATTTAGGTGGAGATTGAATGGAGTGAAAATTATTTAGTAAAATTGTTTTTTGGTTCCACAAAATGACTCAGAAACTAGAATGGTAATAAAATTAAAGACGAAAGATTGTTTTGGTATGTTAAATATTAGAAGAACGCGTGTTGTGCTTCAGAAGAAATTAAAAAATTCTTTATGAATATTCAATGTTTACTCCTTAAAGGCAGCAACTTCTGGTTCAAACTGGTTTAGCTTCAGTGATTGAAGAGACAGGGAAATGAGGACATGGAATATTTTAAAAATGAGGACCCATTTGGTTATGTTTTCCATATCTCTTTTGGGTTTGTTTTCTCCATACGCGATGAAGCGTTTTCTTTATACCCTTCCCGTCCGCCACACAAGTTGTAACATGTCTTTCTCCTCTATTTACCTTTTTCTTAATAATAATAATAACGGCACTCTGATTTGCTGGTTACCTAGAGTTTAGAATTTATGTAGCACAGAGGTACGACCTATTCTTTACGTATTCAAGTCATATTATTGTAGACAACTTTAGGTTTATAAAATTCAGGAGCGTTCCTATTGTCGGCCAGGATGACAGATGGCGTTTTTATCTAGTTTTTGTTGTGATATTAAGTTTTTGTTTCTATTGTTCCTATAAAAGTGTTCCCTGTGGCTGAGTGGTAACGCTTGCTGCCTTGTAATCAAGTGGTTCCGGATTCGATTCCCGTTAGGATCACAAGTGGTTTGAAGCCCATATTAAACTATAGGCCCCGCCCTCAGGAAGTCATCTTTATCCGATGAAAGCCAATGGCAAGCTTCCATCGGTTCACCTTGTCCTGGAACTTCGGGTGAGAACATGCCTTTGGGCAGAACACCCATCATCATTGTTGTTGCGAAAAACACAACATTATGGTGTTAGATCTCGTAATTTTCTTTTTTTATACGAATGTAGTCACTTTAGCCCAAAATGGAAATTATGCGGTATTTCTGAAATGTAAGAGCAGCTATTTTTTCTGCTCTGCTTGGTACGTGGCCGATAACTGGCACTTACATGGACGACCACTAGTTCTAGGTGGACGACAACTGGTGAATATTGCCGATTTTGCTAAAAACAGTCTTAATCCAAAATACATGTAAAAATTTGAGTTAGAAATATTTTATATTTGTTGAGAAAAAATGTAAAGATATAAAGTGTAAGTATTAGGTGAAGAAATAAATCTGGAAATGAAAACAAGTGAACGAGTCTCTTAATTGGCCGACCACTGGTGCCCTTACCCTACTTAAATTTACAAGACAATATCGTTCTGTGTAAGCTCTGTTAAGAAACACTTGCCTTAGTCTCCCTGAAATAAGTTTCCTTGCATAGCAGCACGGTGATGTGGGTTGCATAACTGCCTGCAATTCAACGGGCGATGAGTTTGAGTGTGAAATTATAGAAACATTCACATTAAAGCCAGATAAAGGCTTTAATCCAGGTGGGCGAAAAGTGTATATTTTGGCTGCAATAACAATAAATTAACCCTTTTTTTAAAAAAGTACTTTTCTTTCTTCTTTTCAAAAATACAAATTAAAGTAGTGTTAGTGGAGTAAACGTCCTGAGAATGTGATTGCTGGAGTTCCGAAGAACTGAACTCTGGTATTCTCTCTACTGCTAAGTGGTTCTTTAACCATGAACTCAAACCGCGACCAAGTACCTCATATCCAATGTTCCTCACCACTCTTCCGATAACAAAAAAAAATCTAGGCCTCTTTCAATTAATTTGGGTATTTCGAAAAGTTCTTATCTCTAACAAATCTCCAAAATTAGATTATTAAATAAAAATAAGGCAATTGGAATCAAATACTAATATCTCCACTAACGTCAGCTATACAGAAAAGAACAAAAACTTTTTAAAACTATAAAATTGGATGATCTGTTTTTTAAATGTAAATTTCAAAAAGTATTCGATTACGCTAATACGTGCAACAATGGGCAGAAGAAAAAGTTTCTCAAGCTAACTCAATAATGCGGGAACAACAAGCTTTTGTCTGTTATACTGCTTTTCTTAACCTTTACGCTTCCCCTAAATGTCTAAAACAAGGAAAACATTTGGTACTCCATTTTATTAGAAGCCTTCCTTTATTCTTCTCCAGCCTTTAGATTTCAGTCAGATAACTAGAATTCCTCGAGGAGACCCTTTGTCATGGAGCGTCACACCATCATCTAAATAAATCATATAAACTCAACACACATTGTGATCTAGCCGTTGAAGTAATTTTAAATAGTTGTTATAAACACATTAGCAAAATCCGAAATGTACTTAAATACAACACGTCTCTAAGAAGGACATTACACATTTCTGACAACGAAGTAACGATATATATTAATATTAGAGAGTGAAAAGTAACTGACTGGACCGGGGACCGAACCCGGGACCTTTGGGTTACCGTCCCAATGCGCTACCAACTGCGCCACCCAGTCGACCCGCTTCCCAATCATACACCTTCCACTCTTGATGTCGATGTTCTCTCTCGAAACCACCTGGAGAGTACCAAAACGCCTAGTTGTGCTTGGACTTTCCTGTGTCTCATAATGGTGAACTTCTCACACGGAAGAAATCGGAAGTTGCCTCCATTTCAACTTTGGAAGTAACGGTACTTTAATAATGGGTGATATTAGGCCTGTGTTCAAACTACACATTTTGTGCTCACAACAAATTTCACCTGTAATAGTGTTAAAATACTTTAGAATATATAAAAGAACCGCTCAGATAAGAAACAGTGTTTCTGCGCATGTGCGAACATCACACTGGAACTAAAACCCCAGAAATTCCTGTACAACAAATAAAATATATCGGTGTTTCTTCAGAACTACTGCAAATATTAACATTTATCCGAAACTTTACTGGTATCAAGGCATTTTCCTATTTTTTTTTTATTATTATTTATTTATTTTAAACAGTTCAACTCTGTTTATTACAATGTTATGTGACAACGCGTTTCTACTTCTCCCTCTGTAGTAATCGCTTCGGAGATTTTGATGGCCCTCACACAACTGTTGTGGATTTCCTGAAAATTTTAACCACATGCACAATCGTTTACTGAAGAAATATAATTTAAAAAATGACAGCTTGATTTTATGTCAAAATCTTTAATAGATAATTTCCGCTTGGCCCAGAATTCCCCGCGACATTGGTGGCCTTTGATTGGATGAAAACGATTTTGTTACTCATCATGGACAGGTTAGATGAAAAATATACTTTGATTTTAATTCTCACTTTTAACACCAGAAATAAATGGTTTATGATTCGTTTTGCACGTAAATGTAAGTGATATTTGGTTAAAGATACCCACCCATGCAACGTGGTATAAATATTTCAAATATGAAAAAAATAAAAATAATAATAGTAGATGATTCTTGGGTACTCAAATATAGTACATTCCTGTAAAATGCATTCATTCCCTAATAACATTTATTATGAAATTAATGTTACTTAACGAAGTATTTTTTTTAATGTTAATATTTGTGTGCATTTTTTCAGTTTAACTAATAGAAAGTTCTTTTTCCTATCTAAAAAAATTCAAATAGTTGAAAAATCACTGTTTTGAAAAGCTTAATTCTATTTTTTTACATTTTTTTTATTGGTAAGGAGTTTCAGTTAGATTGAACTACCATCTATATTCAGTACGTCTTATTAAAGAACCACATAAAGAGTACATTACTTACCGTAATATTAAAACATTTTTATTATCAATAATTTATCCTTACGTACGTGTTCACTTACATATTTTCCCATCTACTTTGTAGGTGAGTGCGTGATGAAGAATCTATGAACACGAGTTACACCTTTTCACATGTTCGTGGGTAAGTAACAGGTTTGCGAACGCTCAAGTTTTTTTTTTTTATGCAAATATATACATATCAACACATGTATCATCAGGGATTCCGCCAGGACGTTTAGTTTGAGGGTTTGTAAAGACAAAATTGGGGAGATGTAAGAGGAGTTTAGCACGGTTTTCATCGATTTTCTTTTACCGTAAAACTTTTGAAGCTACGCCCAAGGATGTTCTAATACAAGATATGCGATTCCGCTAACAACATGAAGTCAAACGTCACAGCATAGTCCCGCCCAGTCAACCAACTTACACCAATGTGAAATATTGATTTCGGCTAACAAAGATGGAGCAAGCTCTGTAGCTGCCTGCTAACCAATCAGATGCGTCGTCATGGTCGATGCTCAGTTGTTTTCTGGCTTCACTTTCACTGGGCATGAGCTTGCTATAAGCAAATCGTCTATTAGAACATCCTTGGCTGTGCCTGATAGCTCATGAAGTTTTAAAAGTCCCCAAAGCACTAAGAATAAGTACAAATTATAACGCAATCGCTCTTGAACACAGCAATAGTGCAGGAACAGTTTTTTGTCTGCCTGCTGAAATTTCCATTAGAACGCTAAAATTGTAACAGATGGCACTATACACAGTAACATAAACGTTTTTTTTTATTTCCCCATGTAAACATGGTTGGGGCATTACCCGGCTGGGTGCTATTACTCTACCTTGCTCTATATTCTTAATTGGGTATTTTAGACTCTGTTTTCAGTGAAAGAATATGGAATGAAATAGAACTTCTTCATCACTATATAATTATAGACAATATGTAGTTTCGTTGGTCATTTTTCGATTCTGAACTTTACCTAAAATTATCTTCAAGCTTTTTCGCGAGAGAATTAAAAGCTGCAAGGTAACGTGTCCAGTGTTTGCATAAAACATCTGCTCATTCGCGTTTAAAAAGGAGTAAGAAGAAATGAAGAGCTATTTTTAGCTGGTTATCTGAATACTGCTAATGTTGTAGAGAAACAATGGAATCTGTTTATTGTTAACTTTGGTAGTTTGGCTCTAATTAATTATTCAAATTATTGGAAGACAACGATCGGTTCCAAACAATGGCACGTACAATGAACTTAATAGTTCATTTTTCTTTGAGCTTGTGATAGGTTGTTTCCACAAAAAAAAGTTCTATAAAGATAAGTTAAGGATTTTTGCTGTTAAACTCTGACTGATATTCAATATTGTACTTTTCCATTTTTCCATTAGTATCCGTAACTAAACAAAAGGGTTACACAATACACAGATTTAAATTATAACATAATTAACTCAAATGAATTGACTGTAGAGTAACATTCTGTACATTAGATGTACCATTATTCGTCAAAAGCGACACCCATATAAGTATTTCGATAACGAAAGGAATTAACTCACGAGGTTGGAAAAGATCGAACGTGGGGATGCATGCTGCTTTTATAGAAACTGTGACGTCATTACGTCAGAGATACCAGATGCAATAAGTGCGTCTCAAGCCCGCCGTGATTCCAGTCCGTTATTATAGTTGAATGCTTATGCCGTCAGGAAGAAGATGTGTGGTGTGTTTGCAGCGCCTATAATAACAAAAAAATATAATCTAACCTGACTTTTCTAACCTATTTATGTGCATTTGGGTAAAATTTTGAAAATGCAAATCTAGAAAGGAATATCTAACCTGACTTTACTTAACTATTTCCATTAATTGTATCAATTATTTATAAATATAAACAAAAAATAGTAAAGTTATTTTTAAGAAAAGAATATAAAACTCGCTCCCTCGCCGAGTATCGAACCCCCAACCGACCAGTTAGTAATCCGATGTTTTAACCATTACACTAAACCGGCAACTCCACTCGCTTGTACTTTGGAAATGTAGTTCATTGTTCACCACTGTCGTCAGGAACTATGGCGGCTTGAGACACAAGTTGTCCAACGTTGTCGCTGTAGTCGTATCATGGTGACTTGTATAATGGACATGGTTGAGACCAGGCAAGATGGCGTCGCCGCGTTTTTATGGCTTACAACGGTCATGCTCCCGCTCGAAAGAAAAAAAAAGGAGAGAACACTCGAACTGAAAATTTTTATGTTTAAAAATGTACAGAAAACCGAAAGAACTATGCACGGACACCCTGAAATAACCCCTTACAACAAATTTTGTTCTAAAAATCGTCCATTATATGAGTTCAATTTGGGAAAGCATAAAGCTTACCGGGTTCGACTGTTTGAACACGACAAATGGGCTTGAAACTGCTTCTGTGTTGTACTCTATCCTCCTACGTGACCCAATTAGAGCAAAGACGAAGTGACGTGTTGATTCTCAACCACTTAAAGAGAAGATGTTTACATTTAAAGGCAAGTGTCCCAGCAGCTGGTTTGGCCTTTCTCTTTATTGTCTTTTCTTTGTTTTAAGGCTATTCTCTTCTCAGTTTTCTTGTTTTCTGTTTTTTTCTATTTTGCCTTCAGTACTTTTCTGTTTTTTGTTTTGCTTCCTTTATTTTATTTCCATTAGAAATGGAAAGAAACACAAAATGCAAAACAGATTGAGAAATTCAATTTTGGAGCAGGGAAATCCTTAACGAAAAAAAAAAATAATTCAGCTTCTTCTTAATAAGAAAAACAATCAAAAGAAATAGCCTATATCAAGAAATAATGACAATTGTCTGTTATATAAGCTTGCACTTGACAGCTGGGCATTAGGTTCCAATATCCAAAGCAGGCCGTTCTCTCCTGTTTTGTTGTTCGTAAATCGCGATGGAAAGAGAGAAACATTTCTTAGTTTTTTTTTTATGTCTCTTGATAGCAAAGCTATGGCTAAAAGAACCTTCTATTCCTGCTCATGGTGTCCGTCCGTGTCCAGAAATTAAATCTCAGAAACTACAAGGTGTAGAGAGATGCTTGAGGTGTCGTAAAAAAGATCTTACCTAAACCAGCTCAGAGCTGCCGTAATGATCTTGATTGGTACAATGGTTCAGTGTTGCCAACCCATTTTTAAAATAGATTGTTCAAATTGCTTCCATTCAGTTATACCTAGCAGCGCCAAACATTGGATAAACATTATTCGATACAATAGAAAAATGGGTCTTTCCGTACCTAAGCACTGGAGTAGTCAGTGTTGCCAACCTATTTTGTAAAAATTAATGCTTGCGTGGCTATTGCGATTGTTAATAGAATAGCAGGTCTAACTTCAATCTATAGACCCAGAAGATTGAGCAATCTTAGTGTTAATGTTTCATAGATACTGATGAAACTGTCAGACATCTTCATTGTTGTTAAGGTTAATGTAAAGCATAGATCTCAAACAAAAGATGGCAGCACTATCTCCGTATAGGTCTAATGTATTCTTATCGTTGCACGAAATTTCAATGTTGCTAATACAAATTCAAGCCTAGAGAGTTCAAACTTTCAGGGAAGAAAGTTCATAACCAATTTTTTATTTTCGTTTTTTTTTGTCGTTCATTATTAAAATCACTTGATTGTTGTAGTGAATATCTAATCCTAAACAATTAAGCTCTTTCAATAATGAACAAAAAAGAAAATAAAAAAAAATCGGCACGGATAGAACTCTTGAACTGGTTATGAACTTTCTTCCCTGAAAGTTTGAACTCTCTAGGCTTGAATTTGTATTAGCAACATTGCAATTTCGTACAGGCAGTGCTGCCATCTGTCGTTAGAAAGTGTTGCTTTACTGTTTACACTAACCTTAGAGTGTCGACTGCTAATTTGTCTTTCTTGGCCAGTGGATGAATTAGTGAGATATAACATTAAGATGCGATGTTGTGTTAATATCCAATCATAGCTTGAGAGTTTAAAACACTGAGTGAGCTATTAGATTGATTTCTTTATTTTTAATTCTTTTTGTTTTTCTTTCCTTGAGTACTATCACTATAAATCTGATTTCAGTTTCAATGACCCGTTCTTTTATAGCTTTGTATTAACATTTGTGTAAGTTGTGGTTAGGCTTCTTGAAGCTGTATAGATTGTGCGGCCTCTTGATATAAATGTGTATATGTGGATGTTTTGCGCTCTTCGATGTTTACGTGTTGTTCTCTACAGATAGCAAGCACTGTCAGGGAGCTATCACTTCTGTAGTTGTGCAAGCGGTTTATCCTTTGCCCTTTTCTCAATCGTAATGATAACTCTATCACATGTGTGAGTACAAATACATGTGTTTGTGCTTTAAGAATTTCCAGCGCGCACATATGCTGGCTTTTGTGCATTAATTATGTTGTTCTAGTAAAAAAAAAAAGAAGATATTTTGTGCTCTTTGTTTTACGTTCTATAAAAAGAAATAAGGGAAATGAATTAAAATGTTATTTATTGCTTTTTGTTCCCAGTTGTGTTATTATTATTTTTTGTTTAATATTCCATAACAAATGAAGTTGTTAAAAGCAACAGGTCAAATGACTTGAACGTTACTATATGATCTCTTCGGCCACAAAGAAATATGACATGAGAGATGTATGACACGAATTGTTGCCACACATCACTGTTGTTCCTCTAATAATAAGACATTTAGCTGACGTTGATTAAGATATATATTTTCGTGTTTCTGGATTTTATTGTTGTTTTACGTGGTTCTTTGTGCTTAACTTCTGTTAACCAAAAGCGTATATGTGTACATTACTAGTCTATTACTGTTACGGTCGACGATACTGATTATTTAACAGATTTCTTTTTTAAAAAATAAAATTCGCTCCAAATTCATTTTTTTTTCTCTCCCAGTTCAAACTCTCTTCTTCTTCAATATTGTCGTGGTCTTTTATTTTTCTCCTTTCCCCGCAGTCTGATTATTAAAGTGTATGAATAAACTCAATTTTGGCGAAGTAGCCAGAAGGTACCATGAAGAACGGTAGTCCTTCGAGTGGCGCTAAGAAACGAGTCTGTAATCGGCGTTTACATATATATATACAGCTAATTTCGGATCTAGCGAACTATAAGCCCGATTTTGATGCTAGAACTTGCATTTGAAAGCATTTTGCCATACTAAGTCCAAAAAAAAAAAAGTTGGTATGGCCTCCCTGAAACTCCCTACGGCGATTCGAAAAAAAATTAAAATTTCACATTTCTGATTATAGCACTGACTCCAGACCATATAGGCGGCCGAAACTTGCGGAACCGTAATCTACGCTTCAGTACATTTCAAACGATGTATCACACGTCAAAATCGGTGAAGGAGTTCGAAAGTTATGACCTTTTTTTGAGGCGAATCAGAGAATTTTCACAAATGATCTAAAAGTATGTCTGCCATTCTGTGTGTCTTTCTGTTTTAGCCCCAAATGGTTGGTACCAAGGTGGGTTGGGGGTCAATTACGGGCTCCATTGGGGTAAAAAAAAATGCTTATTTTTAATAGGAGTTACGGTTTTCGAGATACCGAGCCTACCATGGTCCAAAATCGATCTTTTAAATGAAGACTATCCCCCCCCTTTTTTTAATAGGCAGCCTTACAAAATAAGTGCCCTTCGTGGTAAAGGGAAGAGTGACGCAAGAATTCTACTCACAAAAGAAGTGATATCCATTTTGCGAGTGACTTTCTTTGTGTCACTATGGCAGAAGGATACTAATTCTCTTAATTTAATTACAAAGGAAACACTTTCGCCATATTAACACAAAGAAAGTCACTCGCAAAATCGATATCACTTCTTTTGTGAGTAGAATTCTCGCGTCACTCTTCCCTTTTACTGCGAAAGAGTTTTTGTTCTGATACATTAAACTGGAATAGTTTCTCACAGTGTTTCGTTTAAGGAAAATGTTCAAGGGGGGAGGGGTATTTATTTTAAATTTTTGGAGGGGTGAAAGAGTAGATAGTGTAACCCTTTAGGAGTTACATACTACGGTGGATAGTAACAGGAGGCCTTATAGTCTCAGGAAAAAAAGTGAAAGAGGTAGACGGACTTAGATAGTAATGGGAGAAGTATGTGGATTATATTGATAAAATTGATGAAAAGTTCCCGTATCTACCATATGTAAAAAATCATGCCTTACGTCCCACGTTCATGCAACCCCCACATTCATTTATTTATTTACCATACTAATATTTTTTCTCTCTCTCTCTCTCTCTCTCTCACACACACACACATGCACAGTAAAACAATAAATGAGCTCTTATTTTTACAATATTTGTCTTTTCTAAATTTTTTGGGGGGATTAACTCAGTCTGGGAGTAATACCCCTCTGAAGAACCACTGAACTTCCTAATACTCATGATTACGTAAGCGTAGTGTACAGAAGCGGAGGTATTCTGCAATCTTCATTATTCACTATCATGGCACACTTGGTAACTACAATAGCTGGAACCATAATCCATTTTAGTAGCTCATCTAAATCTTTCAGTTGGTATAGTCAACTTCTTACGACTACCATAACACAACAATTCAAACAAAATACAATACAAATTGTAAACTGACGATGGACAATCAAAACGTTCCGTCTGATATCCGTCGATATTTCCTAACGCAGCATCATTTCTTCATCAATTTGTTGAATAACATTCATTGGTGATTCTTGGTGTAAAATCGTCAATGTCTGTCACTTGACTGTAAATCAACACCAATACCTCCACTTTCTGCTGTCTCCTGTGCATTATTTTTGCATTAATGAAAGAAAAGAAAATACTAGTCAAAACTTGGTACAATCTGTTGGTATACACAAAATAAAAAAAACTTCGTACAGAGAAACATAATCTTTTTATATGCTTTGTCAGTAAAATGATACAGCACTGGAATTTTTACTTTACCATTGACTATCAAAAACAGACAGAAATTCGAAGACATTAGGTCAGCGTTTCCAAGATTGTGAGCAGGGTTTCCGCCAGGATTTTCAGTTTGGTTGGATGTAAAGTCAAAATAAGGATGTAAGTGAAGTTTGCTACGATTTCTATCGATTTTTCACAGCAAAATTTTTTATGAAGTTGCGGGTGTTGTCGAGACTTTGGGGGGGAGGGAGGGTAAACACTCCCACCACAGGGGGAAGGTCTGACGGAATCACTGGTTGTGGGTTTGAATCCCATCAGGGGCATGGACATGAACCAAAGTTAAGAGTTACTAACATGGCCCATACAAAATAAAGTTTACCAAAACTTTTTTACAGACAGAAGTTGTACAGATAATTTTCGGACACCCGGTAGTAAACTGTGATCTAGTGAAAGTAGTTTTGTACAGTTACTTTGAATAATTATTCTGTTAAAAATCCTTTTTATGTATTACATCTTAAGTGCTTTAAAGAGTCTCAGACTATTTTAATGGTCTGTAAAAGAAAAATTATATGTACACAAGAAGTCATTATTCTCTCTCTCTCTCTCTCTCTCATAGGCACGTGACAGAAAGAAGCACGCGAGTGAAAACCACCACTGCATCACACAAACACACACACAAGCACACGTGTTGTACAATATTTATGACAAAGTTTCATTAAAAAAAAAACAGTTACGAGCATTTTTGCAATATCAATTAAGAGTCCTGAATGGCATACCATGTTGATTTTGACGCGCTAACTTATCAAAGAAAAAGTCTTTTTTTTAAAACGGCGTTGTGTGTGCAAAGAGGAAGTGTTTGAGAGTCTCCACCTTCTTTTTCATGTAAAAACAATCACACCCATACCCATGTAACTATTATACTTCAGCTTGTAATTCATGCATGATTTGTTTAGGCCTGTCTGTCAAAAAAAGAAAACAAACCCATGACTTGCAACATAAAAAAAAGCAACAACAAAAAAATATTAAAAAAACCAGTAAGATTGAAGTAGATGTTTATTAGGTGTTAAATGTGGTCATAAAAATACATGGAATACTTTTTTTTCCGCTAGGGGGCGTAAGGGTAATGGACGAAAAGGGTTAACAGTCGGACAATGACTGTATTTGACTGACACAAATGGCTCGTAAATTGTGAAATACGAGCTGCTACCTACTATGAGGGCGGGAGACAGAAACAAAAGTACAAAAAAGAAACTATTTGTATGAGGGTTTATGCAATTTTAGATTTTCGGTTTCATTTTGGGTACAGGTCAGAACGTATAACCGTCAGAACGTATAACTCAAAAATACGTCAGAACGTATACAAAATGCGTCAGAACGTATACAAAATGCGACAAATCGTATAAACTCTGAAACGTCAAAACGTATAACCGTCAGAACGTATAACTTGAAGAAACGTCAGAACGTATACAAAATGCGACAGAACGTATAAACACTAAAACGTCAAAACGTATAACCGTCAGAACGTATAACTTGAAGAAACGTCAGAACGTATACAAAATGCGACAAATCGTATAAACACTGAAACGTCAAAACGTATAACCGTCAGAACGTATAACTCGAAGAAACGACAGAACGTATACAAAATGCGACAGAACGTATAATCGAAAAAAACGTCAGAACATATAACGTCAGAACGTATAATCTTGGAACAACTAGTAAATGAAGAGTAGGTGGCAACGATGATTGAATGGTAGTGGCACCTAGCGACCGGTGTGCATTCTATCTGCACCACATTGTTGCCAGCTTCAACCTTGGTATAAATCTAAATGCATTTCAACGTATAACACCAAAACGTATTACTGTCAGATCCTATAATAGTCCGAACAATCAAAGCAAAGACGTTAGAACGTATAAACCTAAACGCCGTCATAGCATATAATTCAACAAAAGCCAACAATACGAGTACTTTATGTCTTTGCATTTAAAAAAAATATCCTTATCACTGACATTATGAAAAACTTCATGGCCTCATGGGGATTGTAACCAGGATGACAATTCATGCTACATATTTCATATCTTCTTATTATAATACATTCTAGATACAATAATACTAGCAAAAGTACCCGCCCGTTGGTGTGGGATGAAGAAAATATATTAGCAACAGTCATTGGGCAATTCACCACTACTCGCTTCCACTTTGCACTTCTGCTAAGTCCACCATCTTGAAAAATGGCAGATCGACTGATGCCTTCCGCCGATTTCTCCACGATTATCTCGGAAACGGTTCATCATAGGAAGAAATGTCAAAGCAAATAGACAAAACAGGAGAATTTCCTACAAGACTGATACTTTGGCTTTTCTTGGGATCTTTTCATACTCGAAAAAATGTTAATAAATACTGGGGAATATAATTATATGCCCAAATGAACCATTTTCGCCAGATATACCTCATTTCTACCATGATTAGTTAATTATCTCTTGTTTATTTTATAGTAAATTAAATGGAATAGCAGATAAGCTCATTAGCGTAGCTTGAACCCCACCCTGACCAGTGTCGATTTCAGAGAGGGAGCATGGGCGCGTGCCCCTACCCATTAAAGAGAACATTATTTTCTAACAGCATTATTTAAAAAATAATAATTTCAGAAAAAGTTTCGATTTTTTTTTTTTGGATCAACCTAATGTATTTATAGATATCAATTTTGCGGGATGCCAGTGTTATATTTCATGATAAAACTGAGGAAAATAAGGGAAAATATGATAAATTTATTCCCAATAATTCACTTAGCGGAAACATAGAGGAAATGTTCCTGGGCCCTATTTAATGAACGGTCTTCACTTTGCACTTTTCAATTTGCATAAATTTAATAAAAGCTAGTAACTCAAACTTTTAAAAGCGAAGTGCGGAAAATATTTTCATATCACACACTTTTGAAAAACTTTTAGAAAAATTCATGAAACACGTTTATACTCAACTCTTAAATTTCTGCAAACAGAAAAGTGCAGAGTGAAGAAATAGGACCTCTTTCACCTTCGTTCCCTTATGTATGACGTTCATGTCATAACGATTTTCTATGTTGTGGCTTATATCATGCACTTCAATCACTTATTTGTAATCAGTATCCTCAATATCTCGAATTAACAAGGGACACTAGCGAGAAGTGTGCGCCGAAAGCAGAGATTTTTATACCAACTTCAAAGAGATCGAAATTGTCAACATTGATAACCCGATGACATTACATTTTAACTTCTATTCACCAAACTACATTTCACATGTATGTATATTTTTGATTGATTTGAAAATATTCCTCCTATTTACCATTTTAAAATGATATTTGTTCCCAAATTGAAATTCCTGGATCCCGAAATAGTTCTAAATTCGAAAACTTACAAAGTTATCTTTCATTCTTGTTTTGCTATTAGGAATTCATCTGCGAGGTTTGGTTCTTAAATTCCGCTCGTGGGTTCTAACCAAACAAAAAGTTTGAATCCCTGTCTCTCAAAAGTGAAACGGAATTCGAAAAATGATAAGAGACACATTATTTCTTGCTATGGTGTCAGAAATTTATGTGCGTAGATCTGCTGTTAACGTCTAGCTCTGTGTTCGAAGAGACAACAAAATCAAAATGTTATTTTTTCAAAACAAAAAGAAAACTTCAATTTGTCAGTTACTTCTGGAATTCAGAAGCTAATGTTTACGTATGTTGTATGGTGTTAGGATATCTTTGATATT
>JAGDQP010001208.1:15827-129528 GCA_022664845.1 Lepisma saccharinum | reverse complement strand
AATAGAGATTTCGTGCTTTTTTTCCAAACGCAAGATTGCGGATGGTCTACCATATCACCAATACACATTAGAATGAATATATAAAAAGATAACACACAAATACATACAAAATCAAGATAAATTCACTTGCAGTAAAAAGATTTGACCGATTGTTTCACACTTCTGTTTTCTCTATTTCATATAATTAGCACGTGAGTTTCCCTCTCTTCCTGCTATCTCCTCTAATCATCATCTTCGCTTGTTACGTTGTCGTCACTTGTTGCAAACTAAATATGCATGATACTTACTTAGACACTATTCTGACAAAACACACACTAAAATATTTAACACTAATGAAAATAGAATACACACGTGTACACTAAAAAGATAAATACTAATGATGAGACACAAAATTTAAAATAAGCTTAGCACGTTATATTCTGATATACTAAATAACACGCAATTAAATGCTACGCACAATATTATCACACTAGAATGAAGGCAAAATACACCAAAAAACTTACTGCCTTATAAAGCGCACTTCACAAAAAGAAAACACTTGATAATAACACTAAATATAGCTACGTTTCACTACAACAGCAGAAAATACACTTTGCAAACACATTAAATGAATCAAAATACACACTAAACATTGAAATAAACACTGAAAAGATATGTTTCCATGTCTGTTCACCTACAAGGGACAGTCTTGCATATGATCAGACATGAATTTGTAATATGTCATACTCACTTGGACCCTTTTTTTTTTTACCTTGCAGTACTTTTCTTCTTTTTTTTCTTTCTCTTCTGACATGTCAAAAGCTTCCTCTGGCAACTTCTAATCTCGGGCAAACATACAAAGAACAATCACGCTTAGTCTTATAGCTCCGAAAAGACACAGATCACACTCGTGTGATGCATTTCTGCTCCTTTCTTCTTCTGACCTAATTGTTTTTCTCGTATTCCTTTGCTGCTTTAATATGCATAGAAAAACAACTATCCTCGCTTCACTTCCTCTTTCAAGTTCCTGGAAAACTCTTGTTTGTACTTCAGGGCGCTGAAAAAGAATCTGAGTGGGAGGATGAGATTCCTATTGAACTCGAGAAGTGTCCGCGGTGTGTTCATCAATGACACATACCAAAACATAGACTAGCAAAAGCGTTTGCTATAAAAAAAAATCAAAGAAGAGAAGTCCATCGTCAAACACAAGAAAGCTCGAAGGTTGCCCTAATGTTATTATGTACTAGCAAAATAATGTTCCTTATTTAATGACCCTAGTCTTACATCCAGAGAATGCTATTATGCTCAAATATCTCGATATTTAATCATTATTTATTTGCTTACAACACTGAGCTATTTAGTTACTTTTTTTATGTACAATGTCACAGAGTTTCTTATTTACAGAAAATTAAGATACGAAGAAAATTACAAATCTACCGTGCTGTGATTTAAATTCAAATAAACAAAAAATTATTAAGCATTAAAAATAATAATTCCTGAATTAACGTATTAATAAAAAGAGAAGTCAATAAATCATTTATTTATCTCACTGTCATAGCTAATATTTTTAAGTTTACACAACCCAAAACCCAATGGTTTATTTAAAATTCAGAGAGTTCAAAATTAAAAGGTTTAAAGAAGTATCACGTGTTTTAAGTAGTGCAATGTTATATTTTATTATTATTACTATTATTTGTTACCTTAACTGTTGCATTGTTATCATTGTTACTATCTTACGCAAATTTTAGGTCCTAACACAATGAAATTTAGTATTAATACTATGATTTAGTATTAATACGTAAGATAATATTTAGATGCATTAGAAAATTATTAGAAATCTCTATTGTAAAAGCATCACTATCGACGACGGCGCAATTACAATTTCGGCGCGTCGCAGTTGCGAAGACAAAAAGTCATACGAGTTCCGGTTACGAGCTGCTATATTTGTAAATACAAACTTAATTGGAGTCTCTGTTTGGTGCGACAGGTTTTGTAAGGGTTTCCAACGCCCCTACGCGAGGTTCAGGTTTTGGACACTGAGGTCGGGTGACTGCTTCCCGGGTCAGGATGTTGGATCTTAAGGAAATGAGTTATTGGTTCCCGAAAGAGTCAATAACTCATTACCCGAAATATGTTGCTTTTGCTTTGGCAATCCTGAAAGGTGGCCTCCACAATCACAACACTTACAAAGTTTCAATGATAATTATACTTGACAACAATCCGAGAAGGTCTCTCACGTGCTTTAAAAGAGCCTAGCCTCTCATCGGGCAATTAGAAACAACACTTTCCTGAAATAGTTACGTGAAAAAGAAGTGTGATAATGTTCGTAGATTTATTTGGCGATCTGTTCTTGTTGAAATACAAACTCGGTCTGTCTATGGGCTGTTCATTTCGGAGTTCGCTGGTGTTCCGTTCCCACACTTTCTCCATCATTGTTTATCCTCCTCGAATTTGAAAACGGTCATATCATTCGTTGACGGATTCGCGCGTTTCAATCTCCAAACTTCGATTGGCGTTAATTGTTCTTCTCTCTGTGTGTGTTTATCACCTCCCTTGTCTCCGTACTACTGCTGTGATGTCCTTTCTCACGTTCTGGAATCGTTGTACGAGAGACGATCAGTCTGGATATGGGTTGAAACGTGCCACATTGAATGGAATTAGCCTTCCTGCTTAGGTCCAAAGAAAAGACTAATGAGTTACACCCCCACTGGTTGATCTTCTTGCTGGGTGCTGGTAAGTGGGATGATACAAAGAGACAAAAGTTGTCTGTTGTGGCCGAAAGTATTTTTCTCGTTGGAAGACTAAACAAAGCAGTAGTGGTTTCACAAGGTTTGTTTATTTTCCCATTGCAGTTTAAAAAAAATGAAAACATGTTAAAAATATGACATAAAAACACAAATAAAAAAAATATAAAAAATTGAAGGAGAGTTAGTGCGGTTGTCAAATTGTGTGCCTCGGATCCGAAGCAAATGAAGTTATTTCCAAATTCCACTGCCCAAGAACATGAAGATCCACCTGTGTCAACGACATATACCGAAGGTATACAACAACAAATAAAATATTTTTATATACAATAAACTCCCGATTATCCATGTGCGTATTATCCTGTTTGCTGATTATCCGTTCCAAGTTCGGTGTATTTTTTAAATAAAAAATAATTCGTTTTGACGCCACAAGTGCCGCCTAGCGTACCAACGACAAGCCCAACACAAGAGACACTGACGGAAAACTAGAGGCTCTCCTCAACACCAGGGTTCGAGTTAAGGATAAGCAAGCAATTTTGAGCAAAGAGCCCACCACTCCTGAACACTTAGAAACAACGCCTACGAGAATTCCCACTATGGAGCCACCAGTGGCAGAAACTGAAGAAGACCGTCCGCACTCTAGCTACGTGGCTCACCCCTGAGAAAGACAGTAGTACTAGGTACTTGACGCCCTGTATAGAGGTGTGCATCAACGGGCACAAGTACACTGCTCTTTTGGACACCGGCAGTGAAGCCAGCCTGATGACAGAAGAGGTCTGGAAAATGATTTCATCAGACGTGAGGAACGCCAGTCTGAAACCTGCGACTGAGATAGTCCTGATCGATTTTTCGGGAAAGTTACGAGTCAAGGCCCTCGGACGCACTACGGTGCTAATAGACTTAGCAGGTGTTGCGACAGTCCTTGATGTCCTTGTCGTTAAGAGACTGAACACGTCATTGATCCTGGGAGTTGACTTCCTACAGGAGCTGCAAGCCCGTGTTGACTTCCAATCCATGTAGTTTTCCGCGCCCTGCGAATCAACCCGGATCGTGACGAAGCTTATCTCACCCGCGCCCAAGGTAGAGGAAGCCAATGACTTGGAGACACCCGAGCTACATCTTCAGCAAGTGATCATGGACGATGTAGTAACACTACTCGAAAAGAAGGTCGAAGAGGCAAGATTGCCCTCCACGGTAGAAGGACAACAACTCATGGAAGTTCTCCTGCGTCATAAAGATACCTTCTCGGAAAGACCAGGAATATGCCGAGTGTACAAACACTTTATAGAAGTGAACACAGAAGAGCCCATCGTTTCGAAGATTTATCCATAAGCTCTTTCTCATCGAGCAGAAGTACGACGACAGCTACAACAGATGTTGGAATGGAACATTGTTAGGCCTTCCTCATCTTGCCACCGGAATCCATTGTTAGTGGTGAACAAGGCGGACAAATCTCTGAGGATTTGCATCGATTTTAGGATTATAAATTCCAAAACAAAATTGTATCGAACAAAGCCGTTAGAAGTTCAGGAAATTCAGCGAAAGTTCCACGTAGTGAAGTACTTTGCTCGAATTGACTTGACTCGATTCTTCAGTGACTATTTTATGTGTGTGCTAGTATACCTTTCACATGTGTGTGAATATATTTTTGTGATTTTGATATGTCTTAGTGTTTTGCATTTTCTTGTGAATTAGTGTCATGTTTTGATTTCTCTGTAGACAGAGTGAGATCTAGTCAGCTAATCCACTATTGAGATGATCCAACGTTCCCGTTCCACAGGAACCTTGGACACATCTTATGTCGGGGTAGTTGTGACAACCGCACTAACTCTCCTTCATTTTTTACATATTTTTTTTATTTGTGTTTTTATGTCATATTTTTAACATCATGTTTTCATTTTTTAAAACTGCAATGGGAAAATAAACAAACCTTGTGAAACCACTACTGCTTTGCTTAGTCTTCCCACGAGAAAAATACTTTCGGCCACAACAGACAACTTTTGTCTCTTTGTATCATTCCACTTACCAGCACCCAGCAAGAAGATCAACCAGCGGGGGTGTAACTCATTAGTTTTTTCTTTGGACCTAAGCAGGAAGGCTAATTCCATTCAATGTGGCACGTTTCAACCCATATCCAGACTGATCGTCTCTCGTACAACGATTCCAGAACGTGAGAAAGGACATCACAGCAGTAGTACGGAGACAAGAGAGGTGATAAACACACACAGAGAGAAGAACAATTAACGCCAATCGAAGTTTGGAGATTGAAACGCGCGAATCCGTCAACGAATGATATGACCGTTTTCAAATTCGAGGAGGATAAACAATGATGGAGAAAGTGTGGGAACGGAACACCAGCGAACTCCGAAATGAACAGCCCATAGACAGACCGAGTTTGTATTTCAACAAGAACAGATCGCCAAATAAATCTACGAACATTATCACACTTCTTTTTCACGTAACTATTTCAGGAAAGTGTTGTTTCTAATTGCCCGATGAGAGGCTAGGCTCTTTTAAAGCACGTGAGAGACCTTCTCGGATTGTTGTCAAGTATAATTATCATTGAAACTTTGTAAGTGTTGTGATTGTGGAGGCCACCTTTCAGGATTGCCAAAGCAAAAGCAACATATTTCGGGTAATGTGTTATTGACTCTTTCGGGAACCAATAACCCATTTCCTTAAGGTCCAACATCCTGACCCGGGGAGCAGTCACCCGACCTCAGTGTCCAAAACCTGAACCTCGCGTAGGGGCGTTGGAAACCCATACAACAACTTCATTTTTTTTTCAGCGTCCCGTCTTTTCTGGGAACCATTATTATACGACCGCTTCACGTTCACGACACTTCACAACAATGGCAGCAAGCAATCAGTAATTGTTAACTCACCACTGTTCTTCTGAAAATTGTCTGACTGAAAATTACAAAGCGGTTGTCGCTTTTTCACCCGCGCAAGATAGACTCGAGGTGAGGGGAAAATAGACGTACAAGCGATAAGAAACTTGCACGTGTTGCTTAGTTGATTGTTAAGGTGACAATGGGCTAGTTACTACATTTCATAAAAACCAGAAAAAAAACGGAAGAAAAAAGGCAAAGAAAAGATAAAGAAAAGACAAACAAGAAGGAAAGTAATATATTATATTCTCAGTGTTGATATGCATACAGAAATATGCTCATCAATTTATTTTCGAACATAATGCACCTGCATATGAAATATTCATTTTACGTTAAAAATCCTTAAATATGTATTTGCATATGCAATATGCAAAGTATGCATCCTAGCCCTACTGATAACATAAATTCAATTACTGTAACGTAGAAAAGGGGCCCCATTCTGTTTGCTCTATTCTAAATTCAGGCTATAATGATCATCATAATTGAACGAAAAATAAAGGATGTGTCATGTTTTCTAAATGCTATTTTTGTTGTACATCGCAGTAATCTTCGAGAAGGAGGGGGCCTTCTGGACGTAGTAAGATCTATAGTTGGGAATAATCAGTGACGTGCATCTTCTTTTTGTTATGTTATAAATACTTAAATAAGGGTTAAAAATTGATATAAAAAAACGAAGTTGAGGGTGGGGCCCCGGCCGGGATTTCAGCCCTCCGGCCCTGGCCAGTCCCAGACTGATGGTCATAAGCATTTTAGGTCATATCTCAGGAACGGTACAAGATACCTAAAGATACTTGATACGCCAATTGAATCGCTGGTTGGAAGAAGGAAATAAATCCAAAAATCTATTGGTGGGAAATTAACAAACACTGTATAACATTCTTAATTATTTATTGAAAGGAAACCATATTTTAACAGAATATTCAGAACGGTCTTCCTTGTGTACTGCTCAGACAGTTTCCAGGTGTTGTATTTTTCCCCTGTAAAATTAAAAAAAAAATATGATGAATTCATTTCCATCTTCCAACGGATAAAAAAAAACGACTGCGCCGTTGTAAGTGGTGAGACGTAAGTATGGAAAAACGACCAAATATATGAAAAAAAAAAACTCGATAAAAACATTCAAATGAATTACCGTATTTCCCTATATATAAGACGCAATTTTTTTCAAAAATTTTTGGATCCGAAAGCTGGGTGCGTCTTATACAATGGTGGTACATTTTTGCCTTGCATTTTCCACTTTGTTTTTTTCGCGCTAGATGTCTTTCGCGTTTCTAGCTTCTTGCCTTTGCGCTCATTGTTAGCCCATCACGTAACAAGATACTAGTACGGTAGTTTACGCGCGTTCGTTGTTTCTGTGCGGACTTCTTGTTGCGCTCATTGTTACACACTTTTTCACATCAGGTTACGTTCTCCCACCTTTTCCAAGAAATGGCTGTAAAAAGACAGCTGAATTCAAGTTAATAGTTATCAAGTTTTGCAAACGTCCATGAAAATCGTGCTCTGAACCTCAAATTGGTCCTCCTTCAACCGAGAAAATAATCAGAGACTGGCGAAAGGAGGAAGAAACCATACAAAAGATGCCACGCCAGAAGAAGACCATGAGCGGCAAGTCAGCCAAATGGACTCATTTACCGGGAGAATTGAAGACGAGGATTGAAGTGATGAGTAGTTGTGATAAGTGTTTATAGTGATGTGTATGATTTGTAGGATGAATAAAACTACTTTATACAGGGTGATCCTATAAAACCGTTACAGGGCCATAACTCGGCTGATATTGCTCAGAAATCTATGAAACAAAAACTGAACATAACAAAGTGCATATACGCTATCACACGGTGATATTTCTGAAATCAGTGAAGTCCCGGGAATAGCCGTACGGGGGATCAAATTCAAAATTTTAAATGAAAACAGGGGTTGATTTTGCCCCCATTGAAACAATCTCTTAATTTTCAGCAACTTTTAGAGGAAATACGTTTTTATAGCTGATACAGTTTGGCAGTGAGGTTGAATTTATGAGGGCAAAATCACAACGATGAGATGATTTGTCGAATGCTGTAACCAAAATGACACAGCAAACAAGGGATTAAAACGAAGCGAAATTAATGTACTAAACTGCATGAAGCAGACTGGGCACAATAATGTGACAAGTAAACAATAAGATAAACATGTTCTTACCTTAATAGAGGAGGCATGGCGTATTAAAAGGAAGGTGTCCATGCCATGCATGATATGCTTCACAGATGTTCAAACTGGTGTCCGCCGACCGCAATACAGCTATTAATTCGAGGCAGAAAATTGTATTTAACCTCAATTTCGGCAGTTCTTATGCTCCTGAATGCTGTTGTAATACGTGCTTTCATGTCTCCAATAGTAGTTGGTCGATTTACGTACACAAGGTTCTTAGTTCTGTACCAGAAATAATAATCCTTACACGTTAGGTCGGAGGACCGTGGCGGAACTGGCGGATGGGAACCTCTTCCTATCCAGCGTTGCGGAAAGAGACCATTTAACGTGTATGATCAGCTGATAACATATTGCAGCATGATGGGCTGAACAGCCATTTAACTGCAATCACATATTTTGACGTACAGAAACGGGAACATTTTCCAAAAGTGGTGGGAGATGGTGTCGCAAGAAATCGCGAAAAACCACAGCTGTCAAGTTACCATCGAAGAACCATGGGCCAATACGTGAGTTCCAATAATGTCACCCCACATATTGATACTCTATTGCCGTTGCGGATTTACTTCGCGCAGCTAATGAGGATTTCCCACAGACCAATAGTGTGCATTATTGAGATTCACAGTGCTACAGTTTGGGAATGTGGCTTCATCTGTCCACAAGACAAAAGAAAAAAAATGTGTATGTTGTCGCAATTGGGTAACTAGGCAGTTGCAGAACTGCAGTCGTAAATTACTGCCTGCGTTAGTTAGTCCCTGATGCACAGAGAGTTGGTACGGATGAAATTTGTTTCCATAGAATACACAAGACACTTTGTGGGTGACACCGCGGTCTCGTTCGACTGCGAGTCGTCGCAACACAGTGATTGTCGATGTAGATAGCGTGCAGCGTGAAGTCTAGCTGCAGCCCTATATTTTTGCCTACATTCCAATAAAATCATTAACATTTGAAATGTTTCCTCATTTGCATACGGCATGACTCTTATGACGCTCTACCCATTCTTGAAACTGAATACCTTACACGTAAAAACAATAATGCAATATTATTAATATGAATGGATAATTAGCCCTGAATTCCACTTCATAGAAAAAGGCTCACATACACGAACACGTTAACTGCTCCAAAAACGTCTCGTACCTAAAGGACCACTTAAACTTCCTGCCCAGCTTGCTAAGTCTGCAAATCCCTTTGATAAATGCACGCTTCAGCGCACCTATTGTTTGTTTACTGTTGTTCATAAAGTCAAGCACTCAACACGCCCTCCACCCTTTTTATCAGAAGAGAATTCTCTTGTACAGGCAAGAGTGGAACAATGTTTTCACAATATCACATTCTTACCTGTTCTACGCTAGCTTGCCCTTATTGCATAGCAAATTTGGAGAAACATACGTAGTCCTACGACCTATTTTACTTTATTTCTGGCCGTGATGCATGTATGTCAATGATTAGGTTCCGGGAAAGAAAAAGGACGAGGACAGGTAATCGGCGATGGCCACGACAAAGGTACTATCCCGGCATGTGCTTCGTGTGATTCAGGATAAACCTGGTTAAACCTTAGTCAGGATGCCTGGCCGCAGGATTCGAACCCATGTACCGCCTCAGTGCCGCTCCAACGTTCGCGACGCTACCGCCTGGACCAGGCGGGCTTGGTCTATGTGCTACGAATGTTACAAACGGTTAGCGGAAGCAGAAAACACTTACTAGTTGCTGGGTTGCGAACAAGTGTGGTTTCGACACTGACAGTACAAACTGTGCCCGTGGCCACGTTTCCCGCAATTAACAGTATTCTGTTACAGGAACACTAATGCAACGCCGGTTTTTTTGAGAATTTTGCGGTTTACATTTAGTAGACGTATTCTCTGTACGCCATTATTTCAAAGTTTGCACAGTTTCATCTGGGCTACATGCAATTTTGTAACCCACATTGGTTTAGAGCGTGTTTTCACTTCTGTACATCTCAAAACCATGTTAACCAGAGTAATTTTCACCTACTAATTAACTCTTCTATCTGTTATATAAGGCGATATCGAAAATAGTTTCCCCTTATAGTTAATCCTAGCAGTATATTCGGGACGCCGCTAACTAAAAGTTTTATCATTTGACTCCGCATATGAAATATGCTAATTAACCGTCGTTCAGAACGAACATGCTTCAAGCACGACACTATCTCCCACCACTTTTGGAAAATATTACCGTTTGTGTAGGTCAAAATATGTGTTGCAATTAGATGGTTATTCAGCTCATCATGCTGCAATATGTAGGGACACGTTAAATGATCTGTTTTCGCAACGCTAGATATGAAGAGGTTCCCATCCGTCATTTCCGCCATGGTCCTCCAATCTAACGTGTAAGGATTATTATTTCTGGTGCAGAATTAGGAACCTTGTGTATGTAAATCGACGAACTACTATTGCAGACATGAAAGCACGTATTATAACAACATTCAGGAGCATAAGAACTGCCGAAATTGAGGCTGTTAAATACAATTTTCTGCCTCGAATTAATAGCTGTATTGCGTTCAGTGGATACCGGTTTGAGCATCTGTGAAGCATGGCATGGACACCTTCCTTTTAATACGCCATGCCTCCTCGATTAAGGTAAGAACATATTTGTCTTATTATTTACTTGTCATATTGTTGTTATTGCACAGTATTAATTTGACTCAGTCTGCCTCATGCAGTTTAGTACAAATTATTTGTTTTAATCTCTTGTTTGCTGTGTCATTTTTGTTACAGCATTCGACAAGCCATCTCACTATTGTGATTCTGCCCTCATAAATTAAACCCCACTGCCAAACTGTATCAGCTATCGATACGTGTTTCCTCTAAAAGTTGCTGAAAATTAAGCGATTGTTTCAATGGGGCAAAATCAACCCCTGTTTCCATTTAAGATTTTGAATTTGATCCCCCGTACGGCCATTCCCGGGACTCCACTGATTTCGGAAATATCACCATGTGATAGCGCATATCCACTCTGGTATGTTCAGGTTTTGTTTCATAGATTTCTGAGCAATATTTCTGAGCCATGTAACATTTACGTGCACTTGGACACTTTCAATATACTGTATTATTTTTTCCCCGTAGCTACTGTCGTCTAGAAAAAAACTTGCGAGAAATTAGGACTTGGATCTAGCTTCCTTATGAGTACATTTTTTACATTTAAAACGGTCTGAAGGCGTGGTGGGGGTGAATTAGCAAAAACAAATCCCTTTCTGGCGGCGTTTTCTCTATTGCAGTGCGAATTACCCCAATTACTATCTACCATTTAATTCTGTAATCTATAACTTTAATGTGGTATCATTAACTACCTAAATACAATAACAACGGAAGTGGTAACAAACAAAATACAACATGAAAGGACGCATTAAATATTATACCCAACTCACTCTATATGAAACAAATCCCTGGAGTAACAATACCCCTTCTAGAAACTTCCCCCTAAAGTATTCTAATGTTTCAAGGTGGCATGGGAGTCTTAAGAAGAAATGGAGTTACTGAAATCCGCCTGTTGCCGAAGTAGGAATTTTGTCACGAAAAAGCAATTCTTTAAAACGTATATTGCAAGTGGGGTTTCTTTCCCGCCCTCTGTTGGGTAGGAAGTTTGCCCTACAGTGCATACGCAAGTTTATTGCTTGGACCCTGGCAAAAAACGAGCCTTAGTTTACTGCTATGTGTCAATTACAACTGGAACTATAGTTATTCAAACTGAACACTACACAAAGCCCTAAAACCGTTTCGTCACAAGCGAATTATATTTGGTGAAACTATGTCGTCAACAAATCATAATCATCAGTAATAGTATAAGATTGAGTCAATATCTGCTGTAGTACCTGTGAATCTCTTTCAGCTTTTGGCATATGTCCTAATCTTCCGCGCTCCAAATTTCTTCTAGGTACTTGGTAACGTCAATGACTTGAATTTGTCTTTGTAGATACATACATCTCTCTACATACAATTCCATGTAAACAGTATCCTAAACACTTATGTTACCTTTGCTTTACGATCTTCGGTAATCATCATTAACTCACCTTTCCAAAATCCTTTCTCATTACGTAAATATTGAATCCAAATGAAGTTTTTATTCTTCTTAAAATTAACATTAAAGGTATCAACAGGTTTCCATGTGAAACACTACCAGAACAATTTTCTCCCAAGATTATTTACAGGATTACATATACCGGTACATTTTCTTTCCTCATTCGTTAATTCCTCTCGTTTTCTTCACATAACTCATCGTGATAACATCAAAGAGCTATTAAATATAACCAAAATAGATGAAGCAGTTTTTATTGTGTGTTCCAGATGGTGGAACTGGCAGCAGGGATCTATTTTATGGCATAAAACAATAACTCTAACACAACGCTCACTATTTGCCTCATTATTACTTCAATTTAATCAAGTTGCCACTAATATTAATTATCATGGGCATTTTTTTCTGTACTTTCAATCATTTACTGTAGTGTCAGGAACCCAGTTGAAAATAGTTTACAATCTGTAATTGGATATTTAATAAATAAAAATATACAAAGAAAAAAAAATTCTTTATTTTATAAACGTCGAGGTACGTTAGTAGTAAAACAAAAATAACTAGCCTTCAAGCAAAGTAAAATATTACCTTTAAATACCAATATTTATAGCCCTCTTTCCTTTCAACGTTCCACTTCAATTTTTTAACCATTTATATTGCTTAGAATAGCAATATACTATCATCTCATTCGCAATAAATACTTCATGTCAGAGAAGATTTAAGGAAACACTTTTTATAAGAAGAAATCCCGTATCAGTTACTACAAAGCATTCAGAACAATTTAATAACTAATAGCAAGTGTCCTGCTCTGACGTAAAGTGAAATTATGAAAGCCTCGTTCAGCATTCGATAATGTTCTCTTAGTTCTATCGTTGAGTTATTGGAAATGTTTCGAAACTTTAAACTTACAAAGAATGTTAGAACTTAAATCATTGTTTCAGCCCACGTAAGCATCACTCACGTTTTCTTTCCCGAACTTTTCATTATCCATCTGGAGGCTTATAACCAGTGGGGGTGATTCTCCAATTCACCGCACGGTATACTTCATTCCTTATTTTATGCATGTTACTCATATAAATAATAATACTAAGAATTAAAACTTACCATAATTAGTTTTCGTTATTCATATTATTATTATTATTATTGTGTTGGGGAGCATGAAATTTTAATGGCAAACCAAGATTTCCTAAAACAAATGTGCGATTACAAAGCAATGAAACTAGTCACACACGTTTAGTTGCTTAGAGTCAAAGTAGGGTCTAAGAAATAAAGTCAATGTTGATTGGAAAGAGAGTGAGACGAATGTCATCAACTGGCAGGAGGGAAACGTTGTAGAAACGGAGGAAATAAAATTATTTATTACTACAATAACAACATATTCGAATGTCAAATACTACCTCATATTATTTCAAACGAAACAGAAAGCCCTTCAAAGGATATGTATGTGGCTCTGAAATTGGTGGCAATATACTCATGGCGTTAAGGGTAAGTAAAAGTATCGCAAGCTTCTGCATTTTATAGGACTTAGCGGGGCTAATGGATATCTAAGAGCATAGGGGCAATGACACTATTTTCATTCATTTTTAGTATGCTGTAAATGTATAAACTATACATAATGAAACAGATAAACTATCATCGATTGGTAAAGAGCATGCATGGAAAAACTTCCATAGCACGGTAGTGGTGCTACCGGGACAGCAAGAGGGTCACCGGGACGATAATGGCCTTTTCCTACTACAAGGTTTATAAATAAACAGAAGTAAATTAAGATATGTTATTCCTGTTATATCTTTGTGTTGTTGTACCGCTATAAAACACACCCTTTCTTTTCCTCCCGTTGACGCTATTGAACTTAACCTGAAGCGCGGTACGCCTATGAGAGGAAAGGGGGTTACTCACGAGAACAATGAATAACATTCCCATTGCTTGATGATGTAAGTCGGAAGACTTTGCATCATCGAACAAAAACTAAGAAGTTCAAGCGAATATCTATGGAGGGCTCGATACTCGCGACTATAGCATGGGAGGAAATAACAAATATTCAATCTCAAATCATAGATTATAATCTACTTCCATCGGTTGGTCTCAACGTGATCACCATGTGCCTCGGCAATAGTCTTGCACCGTAACTTAAATTATAGAAGTCTACGAAGAATTACAGGATGTGGAATTCTCTACCTTCCTCCTCACGGGCTTTCCACAGGCCCCGGAAAGTGGTGACACAACGAGGTGCCCTTTTTAGTGGGCCAAACTCGCAGAAATCCATAGAACTGGCATTTGGTGAAATCATCGATATATCGATATATCAGTAGCCGGTGTCTTGCGTCATCTATTTCAGAAAGTTATGGGATGAATGCGTATTGAAGCTTTCTCTGCTAATAGTCCGTGTCAATACCAGAATATGGTCAATCCAACCACTAGATCCCAAAGGCTGAACAGTCAGAGTTGTTGTCTTGATATAAAAGTGAAAGGAAACCGCACTTTGTTCTTCTTTCCATTTCAACGACCCACAGGAAGAAATGGTGGATGAAGTCAGGGTTGCAGTCTAATACGGTGTTAAATACCATGCAAATGTAGGTCTTGCGGGTGCGGTCAAATTTCTGATAATTTGTTTTGTAAATAAAAGCTATACTTTGACTAACTACTTCTTTGCCGGATTTAAGAAACCTACGACTACAAGTAATCCTACTGTTGAAAGCGAAAGGATTATTTTGATCCTGTGTGTTAGAAAGAAATTGAAACGGCAATCCTGTAGAATTAAATTAAAATGGCTAGAAAATCTAAGTGCATCACATTGTTCAAACACTCATATAGGCTTGTATGCAT
The DNA here is from genome assembly GCA_022664845.1 of Lepisma saccharinum. NCBI lineage: Eukaryota > Metazoa > Arthropoda > Insecta > Zygentoma > Lepismatidae > Lepisma > Lepisma saccharinum. Next base: position 114,881 of record JAGDQP010001208.1, on the reverse strand, counting down.
TATATTATTATTATATATACCAGATACAAATATATTGGGGCTCGAGCTAAAACTTTTTAAAATTTGTCTGGCCGGGCTTGATCCAAGAATTTTTAAAACTTATCGGGCCGGGCCGGGCTCGGGCCGAAAATTTCGGCCCGTGCAGGTCTCTATAGTGTGGTCACATACTTCTACTTGGCGTTCGTAGAGGCGCCTCCTGTTGATCTTTCTCTTACACCGATGGGCCACACTTAGGTAATAACCACGACTTTTAAAGATCTTCCGGAGGTTCAACTTCGCACGCAGCTTGCGGCTCACAGTTGGCTGTGCCACGTGGAGTCGTCTGGCATTACACATTGCGGAGGGGTATTTTCCTCGAGGCCATTCGACGCAACCTATGAGACACGTTGCAGTACACGCTCGCTTCCTAGTCCCATTCGTGGGTGACTGAATCGCTGGTAACTCTTCGTTTTCATGCCTATTAATTATGTTCTTGTTAGCAGTCGAACTCAATGTTCTTTGAACTGTCTTTGAATTTTAGACACCGAATGTCTGGCGTGGAAAACTGCAACTAGCCTACGTAGCCCTCCTAAAACCTGTTGAACTTTGAAGTAGTTATTCACAGAACACACACTTTTGACAGTGACTCTCTACTACAGAATACGCGCTTTCTCCTGCGCTTTGAAATACTCGGTTCGGTCGTTCTGTGAGGAAAGGTTAGAATCAAAATTGGACACATGTACGCGAATCGACCTTCTGTATAGATTGGAAAGCATAAAGGATTTCTTTTTACAGATCAAATAATAAAAAGTTTCAGGGAATACAAAACACAAGAAGCCTCAAGCTTGAGGTAATTTGTTTTTAAGGTGAAGTATCTTCCGACTTGCTTCATATTCGAGCCGGGACGGGTTGGAACTTTTTCCATGCATGGTAAAGAGTATTAAGGAAAGGTAGTTTTTCTTGGAAGAAAAGAACAAACGATCACTATTTGGAATAAAATGCCAGTGTATAGTAATAGTATTGCAGTGAGAGAAACGATGCTTGTATCAACAGCTGCAGAAACATTTAATGCTGTGACAAATCAACCTATGTTTAATTGCAACGAACTAGTGTTCCATCTCGAAAAACTCAAAAATCAATTCACAGGCAAGCGAGGACAATGAAGTAATTAGTCTAATTAACTGTGGAACGGTGAAATAATTATTCTAATGTCTTGTTGCTTGGCGACTAGTCAATTTTTGCCTCATTTTTTGTGGTAAAAGGGCAGAGAATGAAAGATGAGTATCAACTCGGGATGCCAGCTGGAACAAATGAGGTTTATTCTAACTCAGGATGCAATAAATGAGAACCGTTTGCGCACATTTTGTAGTTCCTCGTTGCAATGAAACGATCGAGTCCGGTAATATTGTCACTCAACCTTTATTTCAATTGTCTCACGTATGTTATTCATCTAATAGTAACGGATTTTTTTTACAGTACCACCAACCGAAGTGCAAAGCGAAAGAAACATATAATAAGTGCATATGAAGATTATATCCTCCACGAAGTATCGTCTTCCACCCGGTATCCATTACTATGTATTTGCTTTCCATTTATTTTAGCAATTTGAAAGTGTAATGGTATTTGAACACCTTTATATCACTCTCCACAGACAATCTAACTATTGAATCATATCATCTCCCAAACTAATTGCGCTCTAGTTGCCAAAATTTTCATGCGTACATATTTTGACATCCTAATCAAGACGCAAGGAAAAAATCGTAACTTTTCTCTGCCCCATCAGTATGTTTGATTGTTAGTCTACGTTGTGTTGTCAAATTTATAACCATAGTCATAACCTCCGAGACTATAGTTGAAGACACACTGTGTAGCTGAAACGTCTCTCTCACGGATGCCCCTGCTAACCAATTTGGCATTATAAACCATGCGTTTCACCGTCTACGTGCTCCATATGTTACTGTTAGAGTGCACTCTTCACTGGCACATTATCTGCCGGGACTTAGCCTCTAAGATGACAAATAATAATCATGTTTATCTGCCGAATAATGTTTGCACCAAGTTTCGTGCTCCTTTGTCTAACGGAACGAAAGGAGTTTGAAGAATTAAATTTTATTTTAAAAATGAGTTAACAGAACTGACCCACTGCACCAATCAAACGGTTCCGGCGTCTCTTAGCTAGTCTAGCTAAGGTGTTACCAACGGCAACTCAACTGCTCATCTACATATTGTAGTTTCTGAGAATTTTGGGGGAGCACGGAGGGACAGACTGAGCGGGAAGGCCCAATTTTGTTAGTTATCACGGGACCAAAACTAGCTCTCACAACACAATGAGACTCCACTTACCGTTAGCGTTTGTGTAATATATAATTAATTACTTGTTAGTAGTGGATGGAAGGTGACAGGTTATTTAGTACAAATACTCTGGCAGTGAGTACAAGTAAAAGCAAGGAAATAGGATAAATAAATAATTATGAAAAACGAAATGTTCTTGTCCTAGGAAACTATTGTAGTCACAGCCGCGTTGACTGCAGCCATGAACACGTGCATGCATCATAGAAGTTTCGGATATCATCCATATATCTCTGCATGCTACGGACTCCATTGATGTATATAAATATTATTTTAATTGCAAAACACCACCAGACAAATGGAGGGCTGAGATTCGCAGTTGTGTAAGTTAGTCGTCGTGAACACAGACACACGCAATGTTTGAAAGATCGTAACTTCTGAAAGATATGCACAGTTTTTAACTGAAATAATGTATACAGTTTGTTTACTTCCTATATTATCGAATTCAAAAGGAAAATATAGGGGTAAGTGGGTTTAATTACAAGATACTTGACTATTTTCTTAGTTTACTTAAATTCTCAGGCAGACCTGGTATACTTAGAGCACTACGATTATAAACCCTTCATATATTTATTGTTTCCAACTCAGAATCAAGTTAAAGCTCTTTACATTGTTGAGATTAGTTATATACAAAAGCATACTATATACAAATCAGTAGAAGACTTTTCCTTTCTTCCCGATGCTATGTTTGCTCTTAAAAAACAAGAACACATATGTCTATTTACAGTATGCTCTTTCCATTCACCTTGAAAAACCGAAGCACTTCAGTAGCTCAGCGTAGATGAAAGTGCTGTACATTATATGCGAAATCAATTTAATCAAAGGTATAGACAGAACTCAACCTCACCTAACATCAACTTTTAATCAACAACAACTGCATGAAAAATACTTGTTTCGCACAATTGTCTAGTAACATCAACTATTTTTCTCCCTGTGTCGCTCCATATAAGGTATGTCTAAATCAGCATGACCATTCTCAATTAGTTCTATCACCAGCCATTTGACTTTATCAAAAGTTAGATTAAATAACACATAAGTAGTATATCATATTGTAGCTTTCTCTGTACACTGTAAGTTAAAAAAAAACTTAATTCTTTTTAAATAAACCCGAAATAAGTACTACTGCGGTTGGTGTCTAAAATGCTGCTTTACTTAAAGGAATAATTACATTGCACAGATAAACTAACCGTGGTTAATTCAAAATGTACAATAATTCGAACTCTTGTATTTATGAATGGTGACAAAGTACACTTACAAGCAATATTCAGTCCAGTATTTATCTTTAAAAATGATGTTCTTGATAGGACAGAAGCGTTTCAAATAACACATAAAGAGGAATAATTTAAATTTAAAAAAAAAAACAATTCTTTTCCTATGGGCATAATTTCCTATACGCATTTGATGTATACGTTGAAATGCGTAACTTGAGATCAAATTTTCAGTTACGTTGCATTATGTTATATTTGCAGGTATGAAACATTTGGATATGCAAATAACTTTTAACATGCATTGAAGAGTTTCATCTGCTGCATCAGTTTCAAAGTATTTTAATTATCTCTGTATTGTAGATTGTGAAGATTTTATTTTATATAAATCATTATGTATGGATGATTTTTTGTAAGAATCATCTGCACTTTTTTATTTCATTACATTTCAGAAATGTATGCATTTTTATATTTATTTATTTATTTATTTTAAACATTTACTATCGCCCATGTTCTGAAAGACTCTCTCAATGAATCTTTTTAGAGTAACCACTACAATGTTGGACATTTTTGTTAACAGTTAATGCGATTTAGCAAGTGTTGTTTGAAAAAAAGAACTTGGACTCACGCCAACTTGGTTACTTGAAACTGCCCCTCGTTAGTGGCCGCATAAAGTGTGACTCCAGTGAAAGTTAGCTCTTGTCTCTTGAAATATCAAAACAGACAAATTACCCGCCTGAAACTACAATTCATGGGAGTTGTCTTTTTTTGTTTTATTTACTCACTTCTGTTTTCCTCGGAAGTAATTGTTTACTACATCTGAATGGGTGTCTCTTTCTTTAATAGGTTTCTCATTATATATCTGTCCTCTCAAATTAATTTATAAGACTTTAATGGGTTATTCTTTCAACGTTATTGATGATGTGCAGCGGAATCCGAATAATTCCCAGGAGTTTGTCTGCTTCTCCTAACCAGATATATTAGGACAAACATATTAGGTGGTGAACGTGATCTTCCACTTTCACTGGTGAGGCCAGAAGATGAGCCTGTGTGTTACTATTGACAGATTATTGGAGAATTCACTAAATAATTAGTTTTATGGTAATAAATCAACTTCTGTATGTATAAACCTGCTTCAACGGTACACCCGCAGTGATTCTTCAAAATAAGTTCGAAGACAACATTAATATTGTGTATTCTGTTTTTTTAAATTGCGTCATCTTCATGTTCATCGTCATCTTCATCAGTTCATATTTTCGCTTACAGTTAACCATTAACAAAGTTGATGCTATAAAGATGAAGACTTATACGAGCACCTAAAAAGGAAACAACAAAATTTAATATTTGACGTTTAGACGTTTATCCTTAGCTTTACATGATATAAAGGTAAGCAAGAAAGTTCTGTCGCTTTTTAACCCACCACCTTCGAATATCGATATGTCATCTAAGACGTACCTGAAAGATCAAAAAATATTCCCCATCAGCATTGACGACCTTCTGCCAACGTTCTGGAAGGCCATGGATTCCATCGCGGTAGAACTTGGTGGGCCGTGAAGCGAAGAAGGTATCAAGTGCATTTAGCACCTCTACTAGGGATTTGAACTGGCATCCTCTAAGGTGATTGTTCACTCAATCGAACAGGTGAAAATCGGACGGTGCAATGTCCGGGGAGTATGGCAGATGCAATAGTGTTTCCCATCCAAAGCGCAGAATGGTGTCCCGGGTCATCCTAACCACGTGGGGCTAAGCGTTGTCCTGTAACAGGAGTACCCCTTTGCGATTCAGAAGTGCTGGCTCCAGAGTTTAGAGTTTTTCTTGAACACGGCTCAACTGCTGGCAGTACACAGTTGCATTGATGCTCTGACCAGCTGGTAGCAGCTCCCAATGCACGATGCCGCGAGCAGTTCACCAAACACAGGAGGACCTTCTGGTGCAGTGCTGGTTTCGGCTGTTTTGGAACCGGTTCATGGGATGCTAACCAATGATGACGGCGCCGTGGAGCTTCGTACAGGAGCCAATTCTAATTACCTGTCAACACCCTGTCCAGAAATCACTCTTTCCTCAGACGAGACAGCAAAGAAAGACAGGTTCGCGTTGCCTTCTGGCCCGGAGTCAAATCATATGGGACCCATCGACCCAACTTGTAGTGCTTCCCAAGTTGATGGAGGTGCTGCCGAATGGTTTCTTCACTCACACTGAATTGTAGTCCCAGTTCATCACATGTCTGACCACTGTTCGCCTCAATTTCTGCCTGAAGATCTTCATTTGGCACCTGTGTTGGTCTTCTTGCACGTGGTGCGTCTTCGAGTGTTTCGTCACCGTCCTTAAACTTGGTAATCCACCGCTGCACTGTCCGCGTAGTCACGACACATTCACCAAAGGCCTGGCATATCTTCCGCCCCGCTGCAACTGCGTTTGACCCCAGTTTGAACTCGTACAGCATACACGCCCTTATGACGCTCCGTGGAGGTCCCATGTTCACTCTGTCCTTCCGCAAGTTCACGGTGTAACTGAACTGCCACAACCAGGTAGTATGTTGGCTATACCCACACCAACAAATTACCTTCGCCTGATCTCCATTCGCATTCAACTCACGGTGTGAGGGCCAATTGAACATAGACCCCCACAAAAAGCGACAAAACTTTCTTGGTTCCCTTTATATCTATAAAATTTCACATTTTCAAATCTAATGTAAAAGAATATGGAAAATGTTGGAGTCCTTATTTACAATTGATCTCCCTTCTATCTGTCTTATAAACTTATTGTAAAAGAGAGAAAGCGAGTACAACATATATAATTATACCAGAGTGAGGTAATAATTATAAATAGAGTCCGGATAGTTTTTCACATACAATAAATAATTTATACGCATAAGGCTTGAGATAATACTTTTGCTTTTCAATGCATTTGGCTCATCATTTCAAAAATTTGTTTATGCTTTCAGAAAATAATGATTCTGATTAGTTTGTCAGCCACGCATCACTATTTATTTCCCATATCGAAACCAACAACATAAGTTCTCTTCGAATGGACTAAACATATGGTAATCTGTAGGAGTGAGATCAGGGCTATATGGTGGAAATTACAAGATCCCATAACTTAAGTTTTGAGGAATTTTAAGTGCAGTTTATGGGACGCATCATCGCGTCACACCAAAACACCATAGCGAGCGCAGCAACCTCAGCTTACTATGTAGCATTCATTATATACAGCAGACATTTTAAGGTAAATTTTTATATTGAAAATGTTTCAGTATTGACTCCTGTAAATTCCAAAATATTTACTAATCCTTTCTCAGCGTTTGTAACATTTTCTCGCACTCGCTCGATCAAGTGAAACCAAGGTACCATAGAACGGGGCTACTTGTAAACTGTGTTAGTTATTTGTCTGCATTACGTCTCTTCCATTGGATTTTTAAATGAATATGTTTAGTGTTCCTCGTACCTTCTGACGTTCATTTATGTAAAAATACACATGATTAAATATTTGTTGTATCAAGAATAAAATCAAATAGGCAGTTTCCAAGAAACCCCAAAAGTGAGGGTACTTGGAAAGTGAACGTATTTTCCCTACTTATGGTTTCCTGTAACAAGAGATACTTGTAAGCTATTACTGAAATGTTGCTGTTTTTCTGAAGAGAACGATATGCAACATGATATGGTAGAACACAAAGTGCAAAATATAGTAAAGCATTATTAGTAAAACCAGTGATATTTTAATACAAGTTTTTGTAAAATTATACTAAAAACATTTCTGAAAACACAATAGAATGGCACACTAATAATGCTACACAAAACTTGAAACTGTAACATAAATGTGACAAAAAGTATGACGTTAGAAACTCCCTATTTATTGTGCAGTGGAAATAAGTCAAAATGAGACTTTGGACTTGCTTTAATATTAATAATGCTTAAACATTAAAGCATAAAAAAGCGACAAAAGCTCTGATGTCAGAAATTGTCTACGTCATTGTGCAGTAACAGGATATCAAAATGAGTTTGCAGTGCTCTTCGCTCATTAATAACGCTAGAAAAACATTAAAGTACAAAAAATAACAAAATGCCAAGTGGAAAATCTACGATAGTATTGTACAAGGACAGATTAAAACTAGTTAATTCAAATTCAAAGTACAGGATTCCTCTCTACTTGTCATTGAGTATGAAACTACAGGTTAAGTTTCGATAATATAATTTCCATCAAGTTACTCCTGAAAATTGAATAACGTTTTGAAAATAGTCTTTGAAATAAAAACTCCAACCGCTAAAACAGGAAACTTGTTATTTTGCTGCAAACTGTATGCTCCTTCCCATGTTACAGTGTTGACTTCTCTGCTTAACTGTAGAAGAGTTCTAGACACAATTTTCAAGAATTTGCATTATCTTGAAAATAAGGACATCTGAAGTTTTATTTTTTCTTAACAAGACAAGGCAAGCACAGAACCTGTTTTCACAGCAGTGCCTATAAAACAAATTAGCTTACTACGTTTTCATTAGTTTTTTTTTTTAGATGTAACTTTTTATATGTCACGTTTCCAAGAAGCTCCAAAATTTCCAAGCTTTACGGTATCCATAGAATTCCATACTGTGTGAATGTTTCCGATGGATTTGAATCATTATCAGTCATTTATTCGTGTTCACGTCTGTGTACATTGAAAAAGAGCTGCAAAAAATTGTTACCGGTTTATAAGCTGATGGTGTATCAATGTTGAATCTTGCACAAAGAGTCATCAACATGTAGGTGGAAAAACTCCCAGTTGGATGAGAAGTTAGCATGCTTACTTGGTTGTGTGTGAGGGGGGGGCGAGACTGAAGGTCCGTGGAGCTTCATTGAACATGGAGGGTTCGAAAACTATCTATAGCTGTTAGCCTCGTCCTCAGAAACTTACCAGATCGCTTAGGACGTGCACAATAATTTATGGAACATGAAAGTTACAAGCCGGCCGGGTGGAAGAGCGGTCTGCGGCGGTAGGCCATCGGTTCGAAAGTCCCGGGTTCGAGTCCCAGCAGGGGCATGGGTGTGGATTTTAACAGCTAAAGGCGAATCGTGGCGGACCGAAGTCCAAAGTTACTAGACTGGCCCATATAAAAATAAAGTTTACCAACGTTTTATGAAAGTTACAAGAAAAGTGCGCCCAAGTTTTGACCTTCCCGAGCATTATTGGATGAAAGTATCGTGAAAAGTAATATTAATAAAGTTTTTAAAGACATGCTTTTCTTAAACAATTCGTACTAAAAGGTAAAAAAAAGCATGACTAAAAAGAAAAGATTGGGGCGCTCTCTCAAATACAGTCACTTTTTAAATTCTTTAAATGACGCTCCTCATGCTTTTCTTCTTAGTCATGCATAAACAAAATTATTTTTTACATTCTTTTCTTTAGTTCACAATGGTTCGTGGTGTCCTCAAATTTTGGAATGTTAATTAAACTCTTTTCCCAACGTCATAGAATAATGAAATTTTGCACAACAACGTAAGTCCGATGACAATACTACTTTATTATTACTTTCATGCATTTCTATTTATATATTTTAAAAGCACATTTTAATATTTTTTATACGGACTTCTTTAAGATAAAACAAATACTAGCCTGGGTTTGACTGATTGCAGAAAATTTTAGGATTTTGGTAACAAAATATTTCGCTTGAGGAAATGTATCTGAACACCGAAATAACTAAAAAATAATAATAATAAAGAACAACACATTTTAGGCATACTTTTCTTAAATAATTCGTACTAAAAAAGTAAAAAGTAATTTTGTTTATGCAAGAATCAAAAGAAAACCATAGGGTTCGCTCTCATATACAGTCACTTTATAAATTCTTGAATTGACATGCGACATGCTTTTCGTTTTAGTTATGCTTAAATTCATTTTGCTCGTTTACTGCATCCTGACTTAGTGCTACTACAACACTAACACAAAATAACATGCCAAAAGTAATGCAAAAAGTTGCCTGTAGTGCTATTTACATAAATTTATCATAAATTTGCAATACTGGCCGTTTCATGAATCTGTTATTACTTGAAAACCAGCACTCATGTACTAACAGCATAATCGGAATTATTTTATTTTCCACCTTCTTCCCTTTCTATTTCTTCGACTATTCTCTTCTAGATCTACGCCTGAAAATCAGAGGGCGCAGTTACTTTTCAAACGCTTCGATTTGAAAAAAAAAATAAAAAAAAAGTGAATATCGATATTACACGAAGTTAACTGAGGTTAGTTCTATAGAAAATTCTGTTCATTTTCAGCTGTTGCAAGCCAGCGGTAGTTCGTTCCTCGACTCTGGAATGAATCACCATTGTCAAGGAGTCAATTAGGAAATGGCGATAAAGATTTGCTAAGTGAACTGTACCAGCATGTGTTGAAATGTTTAAGTCTCTCTACTGAAACGAACTTCTAACTTGATTTAATCTTGTTCTCGCTTTCTCACTCGCAGATGGAGCACGTATTCCTCTAAGCGAATTTCCACTTGAAAGAGTAATCTCAGCACATTCAGAAACACGTCACAAGTGAACAGTTTTACAGCAGCTGTAGTATTGGGGGTGGGGGAATTTGTAAATAGATGTACTGTGATAATCAGTCTATAAAGCAAAACGGAAAAGCAGCTATGGCTTAAAGAAATGTCTCATTCGATATCAGAAAAGCTAGTGTATTAACTTTTATCGATGGGTACCATATATACAGGGGGTCCCCGAAACAATAGTACAAACTTCGTTAGGTGATAACATCAAAACAAGAAAAAAGATCCTTTGAAGAATTCCAAAATGCATAGTTTCGGAGACAGTCGAAGTCAAAGTTTCGGCTGTATCGTCTCAAATGATGTTATAACTCTAAGCATAATGATACAAGCGGTGTTAGTTTAACATAAAATTATCATAGTTGAAGTAGTACCCGATACATCTATTTAAAAAAAACGTTTTCGATTGAGGAGGTGCCGAAAGACAGGTATCGCAACCTAAGAATTTCATTGTCAAGGAATTTAATGGTTTAAGAGCACAAGTGTAGAATCCCCTCTAAGCTGTATTCGATAAACATAAAAAAATGAACTGGGTACTACTTCGAGGGTGATTTTGTAAGCTAACCCCGCTTACGCGATTATTTTTCGAGATATGGTGTCCTTTGTGACGATGCTTTCTTAACTTTGAGCGCCTGTAGCTCCAAAACTAAGTAAATTTTGAAATATCTTCAAAGAAAATTGCTTCTTAGTTTGATGTGAAAAATCGCCTCCCAAAGTTTGCACCATTATTTCAGGGACACCTTATATATATACGTTCGTAAGATAAGCTTGAAGCAAACTCTGGTCAACTAGCTGGATCTGAACCTGCGGACTTTTCAAGGATTCCTCAGAGTTGACTACCAAGACCACTTGACCATGCAGGTGTTGTGCGAATTATTTGAAACGAAAATATAACTTTGCTTTTACCGTACTTCTACCTCGTGCGGTGGATGACATCTTAGCCAAACTAATCCGGATCACTTTTTCTATTTATAGCTATAACTGATACTTCAACTCTCGCTCTTTTGCAATTTAGTAAGATGGCATCCCAGTATATATATTTACAAAATGTGAGTATTCAAAACCAGGTCTGAATGTTATTACATAGCTGAGTACATCCTCAAAACCAAAACATTTCACCTTACAAAGGAAGTTTAATTTCATGCAGAAGTGGATCATGAACTCCGCTGGCTGAAGAGAAACCGTAACTAAACCAGAAATGTCTGAACTATCCAATACAGATTTCACAAGAGCTCTGAAGCCTTCTCAGCTGATTTTAATACGTAATTTAAACCCACGAAATTACCTTTGATGAAGAATCTGGTCTCACTTCGCGCATCAAAAGCTTTGAAGAAACTGCCTCACTTAAACTGATTAAATAAAATTAAAACTCATCTTTATACGAAATTACCTGGATGTTTCTCTTATCTCACCTTACACAACGCAATAAAAGCAATGGAGCGTTGATGCTTGACAAAAGCAGTCCTTTCCACGAAGGAATCTGTGTTAATATTCAGACATACAATGACAACTCCTTAGCACTAAATCTCAATCTGAACTTCAGTTAATATCCATTTCTAATTCAAAGTACCCCATTAGTAAGCTTAGATGGTTAGGGCCTCCTTGTCTGAGCGATTATAACAGCCATATTATTTCCCTTAATGGCTGGTATAATATTAAGCTTCCATGTTTAAATTTAAGCTTTACCGTGTATTAGCTTTCGTTTTTCTATCTTCTGTTTCTAATATGGCTTACAAAATATCAGATAAAGGTGTAAGTTATTTGTAAAGTTGGTCTTGAAAGAGAAAATCATGCACTTAATAAATGCAAAAGACGTTTATGGTAAACATACTTCTCAGGTTATGCGTGCTAGCACAATATACAATCTTTATTAAACTTGTTATATTCGGCGAGAACGTCTGCTACTCAACCAAAGTGATCATTTAATGAACTACTTCTCCAGTTGCAGCTTCAACTAGAAATCATCACTGTTATCCTCTCCGGGTCTATTACCATATTCACGGACACAATCTTGCTGATACTACAGTAGAAATGGCTTGGTCCTAGCTGACAGTCCAGAGAAGACAATTCAATTATGTATGTATCGATTCAAACCACGTTGACCCAAAATGTTTTTATCTTTTTCTATAAAATGCAATTGTTCGTACAAAATATAGGGTGTTCCAAATGGTACTTTACAACTTCAAGGTCATCTAACTAGTCTTGTAATTTACATAGAGTAACAAAGTAAGTTTTATGTGATGCAATAACTCAAAATGTTTTGTACGGTTACTTCAATCAACTTCCACATACGCTCACCTGGTGGCACGTACAGTATCTAGACGATATTCCAACACTGTCCAAATTCTTCGTAATATGTCACCGTCTACTGTGGCAACAGCATCTATTATTCTGTCCCGCAAATCTGCTATATCAAGCACGGGAGTTCTGCACACCATGACCTTGACATAAACCTATTAAAAAGTCCAAGGGTGTCATATTAGGTGAGCGAGGAGGCCAGGGGATTAAAACAATCACGCCCGATCCAACGCTGTGGGAACGTTCTGTCGAGAAGTTTCGGACCTCCAACGCCCAATGCGCTGGCGCACCGGCTTGTGGTCCTTCAATTGCGGTAACAGGTACAGTTCGAGGATGTCAACGTAATTTCCAGTAGTCACTGTGTCTTCGGCAAAAATGGCCCTATAATGCGGTCAACCAACGTGCCGCGCCAGACACTAAGTTTTGGACTATCACGTACAATCTCCCTTACAACATTTGGATTCGTTGAGCCCCAGATACGTACGTTATTTTTATTCACTTTTCCACACACATGAAATGTGGATTCATCACAGAGCCCAACGTCTTCAGAAAATTGGCATCCCTATCTATATGTGCAAGCATGTCCACGGCAAAGTTTGCGCGTTTTGGCACGTCATCTGGTTTTATCTGCTGTAACAATTGCAATCGGTATGGGAACAACTGCAGGCACTTGCGGAGTACCCGGTGGGCTGTCGTACAAGGGATTTGCAGATGATGTTCTGCCTTCCGGATAGACTTCTGCGGTGAATCCTGGAAATCCTGTCGAACTATTTCCTTATCTTCTTCACTTGTTCTTGGCAAGCCTACATAGTGCTTCAATTTCACACTGTCTGTCGCCATAAAGTAGCTGTACGATTTTCTTATGGATAGCTGCGAAGGCCGTGCTTTCCCGTACCGCGTCTTGAACCTTCCCCGAAATAGGGTGTCTGACTTGGTTTCAATAAACCAAGCAACACACTGCGCCTTTTGCTGTGCAACCTCCATTTCTCAAATTCTGTTGCTCCTTCCGCCTGGAAAGGCAAGAATGTTATTATCTCACAGAACAAAATTTCTTGAGTTGGTGAATCATATAAGTTCTTTTCTCACAGTCAGTGTAGCCAAAATTCCAAATTATACTGAAGACAATGATCGATTTGAAGGGACAGGGGGAATGGTTGTGTCTTTTTATGTACGATAAATTGTGAATAAAAAATATTTCCGGGAAGCGAAAGTTGCCAGCTAATATAAAGCTTTTGCTTTTTGTCTTGAATTAATATTCCCAACGTTTTCGAAGCGATTTTACTGTATTTCTTTACCTTTTTTTCCACCTGTACGGTATATTATTGTACGACTTTATTGAACCCTACTTCCGGTCTGACCATTTCGGCTGTATTTGTAGGAATATTTCATTTGATGAAGTAAGTGCATCATGAATTACCTTGGAAAAACGAGGATGTGCAGATTTACTTGTCTATAGTGTGTATAGTAAGCAACCAACCAGAACGCTTTTTGGCTTAAACTTTCAGTCTTCTACTACACACCGATATAGTTAAAGATTTCAGTGCTGTTTTCATTTCTCCTGGAAATTGCATCTATTAAATAAAAAAAGTCAGGTTTCACACTTTTGGCCAACCGGTTTAATAAAATGGACTAGTCATTTAAATCAATGGTAAATTTCTTCACATATCGAGAAAAATTAACATAAACCTATAATCTTTGTTTATGAGCAGAGCTGAAACGGGTCACCGGATATAGGCTTCGAACCCGACCTGATCCATTGACCCGATTTAGGCTCGGTATCCCGCAGGACAAAGCATAATATTTATATATTTCATTGCATTCGAACAGTGTTTCTTTCAGGCTTCAGATGATACCCCAGAGCACGAAAAATACGACAACGAAGTTTGCAGTTAAAATATATTTCCTAGACCGGGTCAATCGGGTCAAGTTTCGGAGTGAGTCACCTATGTTCTTGTCAGGCCGAGTTACCAAAAGTGACCCGGTTGTTTATGAGTGCAGAAGTTATAAGAGCATTCATAATAACGCAGGGAAATAAGATTTCAATAAATTAACCACTGTGAAAGATAGATGAATAATGTAATTTCTGTCTTGGTAAGTTTTTGTTAAGACCTTGTACCCATACTTAATTTAAACAAAATAAGCTGACAAGACTATTACACTAAACTTTATTTTAAAACACACAGCCAGCGTAACGGTTTCGATGTTCTAACAACATCTTCCTTAGACGGCACATTAATACACACTTACAGTTCATGAAAAGTACCAAAAGTACCAGATCCTTCTGGTCCATTTATGAACTGTTAGTATGTCTTAACGTGTCATCTAGGGAAGATACTTTTAGAACATCGAAACCGTTACGCTGGCTGTGTGTTTTAAAATAAAGTTTAGTGTAATAGCCTTGTCAGCTTATTTTATTTAAATTAACTTGATAAGCTATACAAAAACTGCAAAATAGTTTCAAACCCTTCCAAACTATTGTATCTTTCTATCGTAACATCAAACAGCTTTAATTGTTTCAGAAAATAGTTAATTAGAAATTCAATATAAATATTTTGTCCCGTTTTCCCAACAGCTTATCTCACTAGTTTCTCCAACTGCCTAAATTTTATGATTTCAAACTGCCTCTGCTTAGCAAGTTGCACAAGATAAAGGAACTACCACTTCATTACACCTAAATATCAGCAAAATAAGGCGATGTACTTATATTTTGCAGTCCCAGTTTAATAAATACTCAATTGAGCAACAAACTTTGATGTTAAAATAAATCGAAGCGTAGAAAACCCATATTTAAAGAAGCTCCACTCGAAGATACACTATTCATGAAATCATCACTCCAAATGATGCAACTGCCTCTGTGGTGCGTACAATAAGTAATTCAACTCCCATCTGGTTGATGGCGCCATCAGTCTGAGCTGGCAGGCGCACCTCCTTGTTCTAACTGACCTCCCTGTTTTATCTAGCTTTCCCCTACCTTACTTTTGACACGGATTCGGCGATGCGTTGAAAATATGACAAATATTGGCACTGTTTAAATGTGTTTCTAGTAATCACACAAGTGAATGCAGAATGGATTGAACTTTGCATGAAACAAGTTTACCATCAATGTTTAACCAAGCGGACACAACTGTCTAGTCATCAACGTATAAAAATGCAGAGAATGAACGTGGTGTACAGGTGTGAGGAAATATTTCGGACTCATTCATTGGTAAAAATACGCTATTTCATTTTCTTTGTAGTTTAATATTAATCAAGTAGCAATATTTATGTTTGCGAACACAAATAACACTTATATGTAAACATACAATTTTAATACAAGCATAAGAACATTGTAATATGCTATAGGAAATATGTAGTACTTACGTGCTATCGTGATGAAAGTAGAAACGTACGTTGAGATAAGAATTAGGAGAGGCAGAATGAACGTGAAGACAGATGTGAACGTAGTGTAAACCTGTTCCTGCCATAGTGCAGTGTAGAAACCATACGTCACACACTGATAGAATTCCTCGTAGAAAGGTCCTTTGCCTATGTGGAATATCACAAGCTGTAATCAGAAATAAGAAAAAAATAATTTTCATGGATACTTTATAACAAAATCATAATATACACGCGCTATATATTTTTAATGACTAAACTACAAGGTATCAGAAAATTAATCGCCATGCATTGTATAATATATTTAACATAAAATTGGTTATTTGGTTTCTCTATAGCTTGAACAGTGACATGGAAGTATATTGGTCCAGAACTTACCGAATTTTCTCTACAAAAGGATTCAGAGAAGTATATCACTTACATTATACTAAATAATAAATGAAATCGAAAGAATGAAAAACAATAGTATCACTGGATTATTACATGTGGGTGAGAAATATTTATTTTACCATTAGCGGAAGACGCTAGTCCCCACAAGGTAAAGGGCTGAAAAATGTTGTAGAGTTTGAAGTTACTTAAAATGTATATAATTGAAAAGAAATGTTCTCCAACTAACCTGAAATATAAAGAACACTTTCTGAACAACATAGGTAATTTATGTGGTGGCTGTGTAGCAAACACAATTGGAAACAGGAAGTTTTCAGTTACGAACTTAATGACGAAAATTTAGTATAAAATTTGCAATGAACACTAAAAATCTTGTATTATATAAAATGATTGGATACGCTGGTAAGTAAACGTTGTACACTAAACATTATACGCTTATTTTATAATTTTCTGGATATATTTTTCTTTAGAATGTCCTTAATTGTCTACACAAGAAGATTCAATATATGTTATATATATATATTTGAATTTGGAACGTTTCTCGTACACTTACATTTTCACAATTACCTTCTCAGCACTTCTTATCCTGATAATTCACAATATGTTCTGTTAAACATTTAAAGGTTCATTTTCACATCAAAATTCGTTAATAGCTAGCGACAAAAGCGTTATTTTTTTCATAGCTGAATTCATCGCCAAGAGGACGTCAGTTTTAAGTCATTTAAGTCTTTTTACAACTTTTCTATGTTACAAAATTTGCCTACCGATATGTAAAAAGATGTACGAAAAGTGTTAGTGTGGAAAAATACATATGTATTAACACATGTGAAATGTGCAAAGAATAATTGTAAAATATTAAACCAATGAGTGCACAAATAATGGATTGAAAATAAATGGTATGTCATGAAGAATAAAGTGCTAATACAGACCTCATGGTAGCTTCGAAAGTTAACGAAATTTACGGTGACAGGTCTTGTGAGAATTATCACCAAATAACCTCTATCACCACATAAAGTTTCCTTACCCTACATTATGATGCGATTGTGTTGAAAGGACACAAAATGATCATTCCTTATCTACAATGTTATGCAATGTTTACACATAGTTATTAATTCGATTTTAATTTTTAATATGAAATGCTTTAGTTTGCCATTCTGGTTCACAATGGAGAATACTAAATTGGTACTAACGATGACATATAGTTTCTCTTATGCACATTGTTTGTTTCTTACATAAGTTGCAGTGAACATGATATATCAATTTTGAAGTTGAATGTTCATGTCCGCCAAAAATGTGATTAATGCCAAGTTCTACACTAGCTCCAGGATTTAAATCCACAGTTCTCATTTATAGGATAAGGGTTATAATACAACAAAAAGGTACCACCATACTGTATTGGTTGAACTGGTAGCGCAATAAAATACGGAAGCTTAACGCACTACCAACTCTTCTGTAGTGTTACGAACTTTTGTAATAATTCCTTTGTAAATGTAGAAATTATTAGCGGACAGAGAAACAGGTACATAAACGCTCAGACAGGCTGACAGAACTTACGTTCAAGTCTTCTTTTCAGGGCAACATGCGCAGTGAATCCGAAATATATCATCCAGGTGTCAGCGTTCTAATTTAACATGAACATACAGTAAAAAAAAAAATGTCAAAAACTTTTCCTGGCTCAATCATTTCACATCAAGGATTATGTAGAATGTAGCATTTGAGATATCGTAAATGAAACAATGACTACTGCAGAATATTGGAGTCTTTCATCAGAAACTTTTTCTTGCGTTCCTGCTCTATCTTGTTGGAGATTATACCAAACTTCCCACAATGTACGACATTAGCTGTTCCAGGATGATCCACTTTTCCTTGACCTCCGTTCCGCTTTATGGTTTATGGCTTAGTGAATTGAAGTCTAAGATTGTCCATTATTTTTAAAGACAAAGTTCAAACTATCAGTGAAGATGAAACAACTAACTTCCTTGGGATGTATATGAATTACTCAGGATTCTATAAGTGTGATGCAGTTCAAAGTTCGTCACCGCAAATTGTTCTTATATGTAATATGTTCCTAAATCATAAACTGGAAGAGCTTTTAACTACACTAGAAGATAGCAACGATCTCACTTCACTAATTACTTAGACGTAGTTGAAGATGATGTAGTGAATTGACACATTTCTTAACGAACTCCTGACATAGTAGCCAACTACTGAATACAGGATCCAAAACTTTACGGAATTAAACACTTGTGAGAAAGTTACTTGTTGGAATAATGAAAAGTATTAATACGTACTTAATGATTTCAGTGAAGAAATTTCATTTAATGCTTCACTAATTCATTTCGTTTTCAACATACATTTTTGGCAAAGAAAACTGAGAAAGATAATAAATTAAATTCGAATAAAATTTTACTAAAATAAGAATTTATTTTTAGGGCTTTAGGGCTTTCAGTTTCAGGTCAGGGTAGGATGGGGGGAAGATGTTAGAAGGTAGACTCCGAGGGCCTATTTTGTAGGTAACATCCCAGCATTTTCCAGGTACGTCTGGATGATCAGCCTAGAAAAGCCTCAGTCACGATGGTCGTCCACTGGAAGTGATCCCAGGATCTCTAGAATGCTGAGCCAACGCTCTACCACTGAGCCACGGCCACTCGGTATTTCATAAGATAGAAAAGAAAAATGTTCAGATTTTAAAACTGACATCTGGTATAAAGTGAAAATGGTCACACAGTGTATCCTAACGTTGGCGTAATGTTGAGAAGATATCACATTCTAACGCCGTCAGCTACCTGTGAATACCCAATAATTACGTAGTTGTCTTGAGTATTTATAAGATAGCATTTGGAAATTAACTTATTACTTGTTACAATTTTGAAGGAGAATTCGATGAATTTTCTCATTGCTTGTCTGCTAAACAGTTTAGTTTCCTATATATTATTTATCGTTTCTAGGCTTATTAGTCGGGCCTTTTTTATAGCAGTATATAATTGAAGAGTTGAAATACAGTCTGTATACACAAAAAATCCGAAACATTTCTGGAAACACCACCACAGCTGACCGGAAATTTCCAGTAACCTGTCTGATAAACCAGCCATCATTTAGTTTTCAGGAATGCTGGGAGCAAGAGAAAAATAAGATTCGTTTGAGAGAGATGTGAACATGGATTGCTCAGTTAGACGTCCACAGTTGTACAGACTGGATTAATCTGCCAGACATTAAAACACTATATGCAAATAGTATTGAGAGTCGGGAATACGTTACCCAAACTTCGGAAATACAAACTAAGCCGTGTTTTAATAAATCTTTTATGTCAGAGATCAGAATCCCCATTCATTGAGAATATGTTTGGTTCTATAATAAGTAATCTATCAAGATGGCGAAAGACAACACCCGGCCAGCACTAGACATGTTATTCCAATAAAAAAGTTTTCTTACTTTCCTGGGCATGTGTGTAGATCACACTGCAACAGGAAAACGGAGAGCTTCCAATAAGGTAAATGAAATTTATTTCTCTTAAGCATTACGGGGCACTGAAGGAACATTTCCAAAATTTCAACTGTGTATAATCAACTAAGTGAGAAAAATCAGTTTTCTGGGAAATCTACATAAAAATACCTTTTTATACTATTTGTTGGGTATTTAATTGACTTTGATATCACTTACAACGTTGCCGATTATGTATGCTATTTGGGGCATGACAAAGAACCTATTAAACTGAAAATCTCAGAATAGTCATTTTTGTCTTTAGCTCATTATACATTACAACTTTTCAAATGTTTCTCAGAATCTTGTACCACCTTATCCCATAAGTAATGTCGTACTTTTCCACCGTGAGGATAACTTACCTGGAACACTACCGTTAATCACCAAAATGGTCTCCATAGGACTCCACAACACTCTGTCACCTGTCATCTAGTTATTGAATCCCCCGCTGAAAGAAGTCAACGGTTTTGGAGGTAAAGAACTGGGGCACTGTATGTCGCACGCCATCCTAATTTTGCAGGTTGTTTTTTTTTTTTCGAAAATATGGTTTTACAGGCTGCGAAAAAGCTAGTAGTCTTTTGGTACAAAACCTGGTAAAAACGCCTGGTGCTGGAGTTTATCCCAGCCACATTCCTCGATCTTAGCATAGGTCCTTCTTGCTGTGTGTGGTCGTCCGTTATCACCATGGATAAGCAAACCCTTGCGATTATCCTGAGCAGGACGTTTCTCCAACAATGCAATCAGTAGGCGCTCAAGCTTCTGGCAGTAGACATTTGCATTGATGGTCTGGTTACGTGGTAAGAGCTAAAAATCGATTGTCCCACGGATATATCAACAAATGCCCAATATTACTTTGCAGTGGTTGAGATCCTGTTTTGGAATAGTTTCTACGCCTCCCTTTAGGTACCACTGCCGTTTGCGTATAATGTTATGGTAGATGACCCACTTATCATCCTCTGTCAATATTCTGTCCAGAAATGGCTCATGTCTGTGATGGATGAGCAGGAAACTGCAGATGTCAACTCCCTGCTGCTTCTGTTGAAATGTTAACGCACCCATTTTCGGAGTTTTGACACGTACTCAAGGTCCTGTAGATGACGATGAACGGTCAAATGGGTGACATGGAGTTCGCTGACCAGTTCGTCAACATTGGATCTGCCATGGAGTTTCCTCTACTGCTGCTTGCAGGGCATCGTTGTGCACCTGGACAGGAATACTTCTCGTGGCTTATTGGTGAGGCTGGTATCCCCTGACCGAAACCTCTGGAACCATCTCTAGCACTTTCCCACATCCACAGCACCCTGATCATATACGGCATTGATGTTTCGTGCTGCGTCGCTGGCTGAATGTCCCTGGTAAAATTCATACAGGATGATATGCCATATGTGGTCCTCCGACACTGCCATGATCAAACGCAAGCCATAGTTCCAAAACGTTGAGAAGACCGTTCTCCTTCTGCACGTGTTGCACAATCAAGTGCCATATATGACTCAGCTAATGCACGTGGCTTATTCACTATTCGCTCGTCAGATAGCGTCATTACAGCGGTCATCGTACATACGACATAGTTAGACTTTAGAGTCACTAGCAGAAAAATAGAGAAGAATATAGAAAGAAGTATTTGTTAATAAACGACATTACAACGACCTGTTGAAATTTTAATGAGACACATCTGAACTGCAAGGAATTTCCTTGATTACTCGTCAAACAGTACAACGGATTTTGTTGACCGCTGTCAATGCCTGAAATCTCCTCCACAGAATAAATAGCGCAAATATAGGAACGAAAATTTACAAATCGATGAAACAGCTTTATTCTTAATAGGGCACACTGTTCCAAAGCAATCAACTTGTTCGATACTTTCGTTGAATTTCTTACATCTGTTTTAATTTCAGTAAGATTCGCAGAAGGAGAATTTTTTTTTTTTATCAATAGTGTTTGATAAATCTCCATTTTTTAAAAACAAATTACTGTTTAAATACTTCTGTCTCCCAGTATTAAAATATCTACGCGAAAATATTATATTCATACGATCAAAGCTCGAAATCGAATTTCCTTGTTCGGTACCTTGGAACGTCACCAACAGCACCACAACAAAAATTTTTAGTATTGTGCGAATTAGGCTACATTCATATAACGTGCAATCCTTTCGCCAAATCTAGGAATATACACGCAACAGTTCATTGAATGTACAAAAGTTGTAACAAAGTGCTGTACCTTATCATTTAATGCAGAAGCTAATGAAGATTCTGCATTATAGTTCTAATTTTTCATTGTAAATGTTCTTTCAAATTTGGAGATGGGCCATATTTTGCAGTCCAATAACGTTCACGCTTCTTTTGCTATAATGATTTGTTTCAATTTTTGTTTCAAGTTGCTCGTGTTCCAGTGGTGTTCCGAAAGTAATGCTTGCATTATTTGACCACTGTAGTTGACGTCAGAACCGTATTTGGATGGTGGTATAGTAAAGATTGAACCTTCTAGCTAATGTCCTGTTAATTTGGTTGCCATGTGATAGCAGCAGCACTGCAGTCTATCAAAATGATATCTGACATAAAGGTACACTCATGCTCAAATATTTTTTTCGCATGTCTTTATTTGACAGTTTTTTACAAATAATATTTTTCTCCTTGGATTCTGACGTTCGCTTAATTATTACATTTGTAAAGTATCCTGAAATTTAGTCACAAAAATATCAATAAATAACGAAACTAGAAAGAAAAAGATAAGAAATGAGAAACTGTCGAAAAATTTCTAAGTCAAATAGTCAGAAATTTGACAACATAGGGAAATTCGCAGGGAAATTTAGAGGAAAAAGGAAAATTGTTTTCGCTCGCCGGAACAGTCCATATCTTTAGTACTACCTGAAACTGAAAATAGAGAAATGTTCACTCAAATGAAACATTACGCAAACAAAGATTACATATATAATGCATGGGCTGTATAGTCATGTGGCAGAAACTATTATATTCCCCGAAACGAAGAGAAAAAAGTTATATAATCTCATTTAACTCTCGAAGTGAAGACTCAAATAAACGGTGAATCAATAAACGCTTATCAAGATGTTATGCCACAACGTCTTCGTGGTGTAGTGGTTAGGTTTTGGACTTGTGATATGAAGGTTAGTCAGTTCGAATCTCCTCCCACCCCTAAAATACTTTTTTCTTAGGTTTTCTAATATAAAACGGGGTTAATAATTATTGTAGTTTCCGAATGTTTTTTTTTTTGTTGTATACACGCATGGCTTATATAATGGTCTTTTTTACATTACGAGTAGACACACAGAAAAGTGTAAATGTTGTGTATTAAATTCAAAAACAGTAAATATGTGCTTAACACTGCATTCCCAAGTAAGGTTTCGACTCGAAGATCCCGGGTTCGAGTCCCGGCAGGGGCATGGGTGTGGATTTTAACAGCTAAAGACGAATCGTGACGGGCCGAAGTCCAAAGTTACTAGACTGGCCCATACAAAAATAAAGTTTACCATGTAAGGTTTAGCAACAGATCCTATGAATGCGTGTGCTCGAGAGCAGTTACACTTCCAATATGTAAACTTGCGATCACCGCAAAAATCTTTTTTCTGCCTGTTCTACGAAAACAAAGTTCTGGGTGCAGATGCACAACACGAAAGCGTAATTAATTATAATTAATTTAAGAGTACTTGTAAATTGTGTGGACTTTGATCCATTAGGACGTTGTAGCGATCCATTTCCGCTTGGTCGCAACATACCTTACCCTCTCCGCTTTTTTGTGTGTCTTCTTTTTCCTTTTTGTACGTGCTTTGTGGGCGATATTTTTCGCCTTCAGCTTTCTTCAAAGAGTTTTATTTGTCCAGATGACAATGAAGATTAGCCATACAGAACATCCCTTTCATTGTTGTTTGGTGGGATTTTTATCTTGATTGTTTCTTCATTTTATTACTGAATATTTCTTCGCATATTTTATTTCATTATTTTCTTCAACAATTTTTCTTTCGTTGAAAATCTTCAAAAAGAAACAAAAAGATCTGATTGTTGTTTTATTTTTCGTTGAAATGTTGGTGGTAAGCCACACATCCTTTCGCTCCGGGTTGATTGACTTGATTCTCTTCTCTGAGTGGTTGAGGCTAGTCAGTAGTTAAAACATGATCGTCGAGTAGGAAAGGCTGTTGAAAATTTACGCTGCCTCCGAAAGTTATATAAAAGCAATATGATAATGCAGCCAATATACGCAAAGTTTATCAATATATAGAGCAGCACCGACTAGTAAATAACTCTTGGGAGCTGTTTCTCTATATCTTTTATATATAAAAAAAAAGCTGTGAATCGAATGCTGCCGTTTGGCGTCTTACACCCTCCACATTGGTCTTGACCGGGAGTAAACGAGACGAAGCAATTTTATGGCAGTTTGTTTGTGTGAAGTTTTAAATGTGGTGTTCAGTAGTTTTTCTTAGTTTTTCTTTAATAACTAAAAATATAATTCCAGTGTGGTTGATACCCCCATTTCTGTGTGTGTGAAATAATTCAGTGTTTTCTTCACATGAAATCGGTGTTTTTTTTGTGTGTGTGAAGTGATGTACACCGTAAGAATATCTGCTTAATTTGATAGTCATCGGGGTCGGTTATCTAAATTCAGGTACGTATGTTTAATGTCTTGAAATTTATCTTTCTCTCCCAGAAACCCAAGTCTGTTTCCCCTACGTTCAGATAACTAAATTTCAGCACATTAAAATTTAGATTTAAATACGTTAAATATTTTACCTTGCACTATAGTTCAAGGGTGTCCATCCCTCCGGAGGTCACCCCTCAACATAATTCCCTATCCCCCTCCAACCTGGAGGGTGATATGGAGTGGTGGTGGAGGGCCAGATCAGAGCGGGAGTGGATTTGAAGGGGCAGATCATAGATGGAGTGGAGGCGGACTGGAGGTGGAGGGCTATCTTCATGCTGGTGGGTTATGTGGAGTGGAGGTCGAGGGCCACGTCAGAGCTAAAGGGGAGGTGGAGTGCAGGTGGTGGTGACCTCCATGCTGGAGGGTGATGTGGAGGGCAAACTCCATGCTGAAGGGTGATGTGGAGTGGAGGTGGAGGGCAAACTCCATGCTGGAGGGTGATGTGGAGTGGAGGTGGAGAGCG
The DNA here is from genome assembly GCA_022664845.1 of Lepisma saccharinum. Classification (NCBI taxonomy): domain Eukaryota; kingdom Metazoa; phylum Arthropoda; class Insecta; order Zygentoma; family Lepismatidae; genus Lepisma; species Lepisma saccharinum. The sequence goes on along the minus strand of JAGDQP010001208.1, from coordinate 90,180 downwards.
AACTCCATGCTGTAGGGTGATGTGGAGTGGAGGGGCAGACCATAGCTGGAGTGGAGGTGGTGGTGACCTCCGTGCTGGAGGGTGATGTGGAGTGGAGAGCGAACTCCATGCTGAAGGAGGACTTGTTTCATTACTACATAGTGAAATAAAATGGTTCAGTGGCCTTCGTAAGTTCGTACCACTACCTACGGTGCGTGTGTGTGTTTTCATATTTTTTTAAGATACTGGACAAATGACAAGCAATGATGAAATTTTGGAAAGCGGACCGAATAATACATGTGAATGTGTATCATATGAACTATCCGAGATTTTCACATTGTTTATTTTAGCTGAGAAATTAGAATGCCCGTAATTGCATAGGTGTATGACGCCAAAGATGCCAAAAGACCTTAAATAATATCATTTTTGAAAATATTTCAGTATAGCAAACTAAAACAACATTCCAGTAATTTGCCAAGTACGATGGTTGATTACATATATCCAGTGTTTCTTTCAGAGAGAATATCGGGGGGTCTACCCCAGGGTGTCAATCACACCTCCAATCAAAATCAACAAATATTGTAGCAAGACTAGCAACAATTGCTTACTAGTCATTCTGCTAAAATTAGAACCTGCGTAATGAAGACAACAAGAAACCTACGAAATTTACAATTGCAAAATTTTAGCGTGTCACCCGCCAGACCGTCACTCACAATAAATAAAAATTTCCCTGCGAAACGTATTCAAGCTTTCGTCCCGGAAACTGGAACATTATTAAGAGGTAACTAGTCACTGGCCAGAAAAGAATATCCTGGGTCTTACATTTACTTTGTGAACCGCTAAAGTATTTTTCATTATTTTCTTAGTTACTTTAGTGCTGAAACCCGCCAAACTATTCATCGTTACAGGTTAACTAGAGTGAGTTTCCCTCTCCCGTTGGTATGTCTTATTCAGTTACTCTATAAGTTCTTCATTGGCGCGCCCCATGCTTTTCTTTCTAGTCATACATAAGCAAAATTATCTTTTACTTTTTGGTACGAATTGTTTAAGAAACATGCCATCCCAGCGGCCGACCATCCTGGCAGAGGTTTCTCCAGGGTTTCTCCTCAGTCACACCAGGAAAATTCCGGGATGGCCCTTTGAACATATGCTCAGGCCGGGACAGAGGAGAGGAAAGGATTCGCCTCTCATCTGTCCCGATACATGAACAAAGACTATGTTTCCAGACCCACAATGGGTCTTGAACCTATGACAATGTTCATATATTAACTTTCCAAATATATTTCAACTCGAATTATATTAAAGTACATAAATTTTAAAGAAGTAATTTACTCCATGGTATTCAGGACTGAGACAACTTTCTGATATCAACAGACATTACTCATCTTCCTAAATCTTTCTTGTTTAGGGTTCATAGCACGTGAGAAGAACGCTAAAGCAAGTGGCTACACCCCCTGGAGCACTGATTTCTTTGTTACCTGAACTTGACAGATTTTTTTTTTTTTTTTGCTCGTAAGAAATATTTGCAGGAGATGGGCTTGAGCCTGAAGAAAGAAACTGCCTCAGGTGACGAAACAATAGAGTTAGCAATGCATATGCCTTGGTAACAAGCAAGAATAATGAGTCACACATGTTTGTATTCGAAATAATGCTAGTTGTCCTAACAGTTTTTTGTCGTAGTTGAGTTTATTTATAATTTCACGAATAACACATTAAAATAGAACGCTAATGAAATAAATGTTAATGTTCAGCTAAAATAAAAATTAACTAATATTTTTACTGCTATTGTGAAACAAGCACCTGAATAGCACACTTGAATGATTCATAGCCCTCTTTCTGCAATTTTGTAAAAACGTAACATACATTATTTCTCCTTATAGAGAATAACATTTTTCAAATAATGTTAGAAGTAGTAATATAGAGCAGGGATTTCGCTAGGGTTTTCAGTTTGAGGGGGGATATGAATGCATAATTTTGTGGAAGTATGGATCAAATATTCATATTTTGCACCAACGCGAACTCTAGTATAACATGTCGTCGTGCAAAATATGTAATCGTGAATATTTTTTTCAAAATATGCCTCAAACGTTTGTTGTCCCATATGCTTCATTTAATTGATTTGTTATGAACACCCTAAACGAGCTGGTAAGCATCTAAGGACAGGGCCTATAGTTTATCGTGGACTTCGAGACACTTTTGTGTCCCCATTGCTTTTCTTAGTTTGCAGGCCTAGTATATCACTACTCATTAGGAACTGCACAAAACGTGAGAAATTGTGCCACCGGCAAACTCATGTCTCAAAATTTTTAATGTTTCTTTCTGTCGAACCTACGACCTCCGGAATGCTACGCCGAGCCAAAGTTGCCTAAATGCCAGAAAATCTGAATTCATATAAAGTGTCGATCAGAATGAAACCCCGGATTCATTGACTGCAAGGCAGCAAGCGTTACCACTCACTCACAGAAACACTATGGTAGTCAAATTTTTAGTTGCTAAGTGACTTCTTTTTCTTCTGGGAAATAATTAATAATGTTGGTATTTTAATAGTTTTTGAGAGTTATTAAATATTAACAAATTAGTTTTGTGGTTTCAAATTTATATATAAAAGGAAAAATATGAGGCATAAAATATTCACACTTTGCACAAAGGCATGTTAGACCAAGTCCGCTTTCCTGCAAACTATGCATATTTTATGAATCATATTTTTCCTGTTAGATATAAAAATGTAATCGTCATTTTTTTAAATTTGAAAATGTGCCTTAGATGTTTGTTGGCGCGTACGCTTGTCAACTCAGAATTACACGTGAAAATGTATTTCGAACTTGCTCTCAGGTCTATATGCACATGGTTACAGGTTCAAGTTCAGGGTGGAAACCCCATACATAGTATTGTTCATGTATCAATGTCATATTTGATGTCAACTTACTATGTTTTACTAGTTAAACACATGCCTTTCTTTCCTGATGATTCGGGGGGGGGGGGGAGAGAAATCACTCATCACGTCTTTTTGAAGCATTGTTTGGAAAATGGTTATTGTAGAGGCTATGATGTAATGCGTTTGAATACTATTCTTTAGTTACAAATAGGTAATATTCCATTGTTACTTTCATATACACAAACTATTTTTTTGTTTACAGACTTTTCTATAGTACAGTATGATACGTTGGGTCCTCAAATATTACAACATGAATTTAACTCATTTCCTGACATGATACAATGATGATATTTTGGAAGATCATCCTGACTAATGCTCTTTATTACGGTACACAAGGTCAATGTTGGAATAGCTGGAGATAGCGGAATGGTGAAAATCGTCTGTGAGATGACGGAACGGTTTGTTTATGTAGCATTCGAGAGGTCGTGAGTTCGAACCCAGCGGTGGATAATCCTGACTAATGTCATTTTCATCTAGCAGCGTTACACGTGAAAATGTAATTCGAACTTAGTCAGTAATGATCGTAAACCTAAGTAGTTGCTTCTTCAGGTCTATATGCACATGGTCATAGGTTCAATACCTGCTGTGGGTCTGGAAACATAGTTCTTGTTTATGTATCAATGTCATGTTTAAAGTCAACCTACTATGTTTTACTAGTTAAACACATGCCTTTCTTGATGATGAATACACTTTGAGCGGCCAGGGGGTGTTAGGTGGAAAAATGTATTTAGAGTAGAGAAGTTTCCACCACTACAAAACGTAGGCGAACCCAAATAATGGTTAAAAGTTGATAGATCATTAGCGTAGCTTTCGGGATGTTCTGGATTCGATCCCAGCGGCCGACCATCCTGACTGAAATGTTTTCCCGGGTTTCTCCTCAGTCAGGTAATAATACAGTCAATTTATCCTCAAAAGGGCCCCTAGTGGGAAAGTTGTGGGGTAGTTTTGATTTCTTCCATTCCCTATATTGTTTGGGGTACTGAATCTGAATCTGAGATTTGCTAACAAAATTTCGTGACGCATCATTGAAAAAAATGCAAAGAAAAGTAAAAACTATCACTTTTTGGCGGTGCTTTGCTTATAACTCGGAAACTATCAACTTTTCGTAAAGAACCTCCCTATTCAAAATGGATCTACATAAAATTTCCTACAAATTTTACTATTTAGTTGTTTTTTTCTCCGACGAACTGTTCGGGGCTCAAGCGTTAGAACTGTTATGTCATCTCCAGTACTAGAAGAAAGAAAGCATTCCCGTCTTATACGTCTTTTCATTTTATTTATTCTCTCCCGGCCTCCGCAAATGATTTTATAAATGCCCCATGTGGTTTGTAAGCCCTCTTTTCTTCTATAGTTGCTGTAAGCCTTTGAAGAACCTCAACCAGGATACTCGAAATGACAATGACTCATATAATTTTTGCTCATATAATAATGTAATATATAATCACGTGTAATATCATATAACAATATGTAATAATCGTTAAAGATTTTTTGTTGGAATTTAAACTTGTTTGTAACTGAATCTGTACAATTTCCGACTTCATTAAATAACTTGAGAAGTATGTATTTTTTTTAAAAAATAACCTGTACCTTTACATATACGATCTACATAAGGTATGAACATAGAACTGGGAGGAATTCACTAAATGGCAGCCTTTAATAATAAATTAGTTTAGAAATGGAAAAAGTTTTTTTTTTTTTTTTGTGGAGGGAGACAAAATACACCAATTTTCAACTAGCGCTTGAGCCTGAAAGATTCGTCAGAGAAAAAAATCCTGTATTTTAACATTTGTAGGAAATGTCATGTATTTTCATTTTGAATAGGGAGCTTATTTACGAAAAGTTAATGTTTTCCGAGTTATAAGCAAAAAACCGCCAAAACTGAGATTTTTTAACTTTTTTGGATATTTTTCAATGTTGCGTCACTAAATTTTCTTAGCAAACATCAGATTCGGATTCAACACCCCAAAATAACATATAGAATGGAAGAAATAGAAACTACCCCACAACGTTCCTGGTAAATACACAATTTGACTGGATTACAATGTTTTGAACGGAAAATTATACTTCTGTATTTAATTTCTTTACATTCTCTTCTTCATTTCAATATTATTCGTGGTGTGGACCGCTAATGTTTTTTTATCATTTTCTTAGTTACCCGCAAAACTATTGATCGTTGCAGGTTAACTTGAGTGAGTCCCCCCTTCCCCGTTGGTATATGTTAAATAATTACGAAATGCATATTCTTTACTACAAACACAACTAGTCATAGTTGCTTCGAATACAAACTGGCATGGGTCATTATATTAGTTTCCCCTAATGAGAGATCGTCACCTGCGGCGTCCTGTTTCTTGAAAATAGAATGTCATTGTGTTCCCCCTTTTGAATGTCCTTGGTTTGTCCTTGTCTCTCCAGACCAGTGTTTATTAGTCTTGTTTGCCGAAAAAGACTGCTAAAATAATAAGAATGCTAATAATAATAAACACTTTCACGCCAGCCCAATGTAACCATAGCTTTGAACAACCGTATCAAAGCTATGCAATCAAGGCAACAAAAAGCAATCTACTTATTCGTATACGTTCAAATAATTAAAAAAATACCAATTCCTAACTAAAGAAAGATGGTAAATCGACTTTGTGCTTGTTATAGTCTATATGCTCACAAATGGAATGTAATTGTGTTCCCCCTTTTTCATATAGCCGATGGGACACAAAGGGCCTATAATTAATACCATCATAACATTTATATTAAAACATGAATACCAATATATTTATGGACTGAGGTGGGCACACGCTGTGATTTAAAATATTAGGTGGGTACACGGTGTTATACCCGTGTGAATCCTCCATTCAACTACTGGAAAAGGAGTTTGTGAATGTTTGATAACTAAGCTAAGCATCAACACTAAATACCAAGATATTTTTAAATAATAACAAAATCAGTCCAGTAGATATATGGCTGGGTGACTAGACAAATCTTTTATGAAACTATTTTAATCAAGAAAAACAAGTTTTTTGACAAGACTAAATATACGGTAATAACACAAAAAGAAACTAAAGCGTAACAGTTCCGGAAGTATACTGCCTCCTTCTTCATGTTCCACTATATAACATAGGCAAATATTTATACTTCCGAAACTATTACGCGACTAGTTTCGTTTTGTGTTATCAAAGTATAATCAGCCTTGTGTGCAAGCTGTGTTTTTCTTTATTGAAAATATATCCAGAACTTGTTGGGGGGGGGGGGGTGTAAATGTGTCCATCCCTCCAGCGGTGGCCCCTCCGGAGGTCACCCCTCAACATAATTCCCCATCACCCTCCAACCTGGAGGGTGATGTGGAGTGGAGGTGAAGGGCCAGATCATAACTGGAGTGAGGGCTATTTCCATGCTGGTGGGTGATGTGGAGAGGAGGTGGAGGGCCACATCAGAACTGGAGGGGAGTGGAGGTGGTGGTTACCTCCGTGCTGGAGGGTGATGTGGAGTGGAGGTGGAGGGCGAACTCCATGCTGGAGAGTGATGTGGAGTGGAGGTGGAGGGCGAACTCCATGCTGGAGGGTGATGTGGAGTGGAGGTGGAGGGGCAGATCAGAGCTTGAGGGGAGGTGGAGGGAGGTCAGGCCAAACTGGACACCTATGCTGTAGTTGTTGCTATCTCTCAGAATGCACGTTATTTTCCCATTCAGCATTTTTGTTTGTTCTTCCGAAAACTGGTATATGCAAAAATTGCACGTAATCTCTACAACACGTCCCGTTTTTGTTAACCGTGAGATTCAACGTTTGTCCTATGTTTTATTTTGGTATTTTGCTAAGTTTAAAGCTTCTTCGTTACGTATGCAAATCGTAATTGTGTTCGCTCATGGAAACTCGAATTGTAAATTAATACCTAATCCAACAATAGTAGACCATGTTTGTATTCTCAGTATTGAAGGCTACGCTAAATGAAGTTTAAAAATAAAAAATTACATACGAAATGTTTTAGCAACATTTTGAAAATATCAAACTAAATTTTTGCCTAGTTGTAAATAAAACATTGTAAATAAAAATCTTTTCATTGAAAGAAATGTTATTCTTCAGTAATTGTGGACATTTTTATTTAACTAGGCTGAAGTATGGAATGTCTACCACATTTTGGAATATAAAAGTAACTTATTTCTTTTTGAAAAATAAGTATGTGAAATATATTCTCTGTTCTTCGACAGAGCTTTTCTGCATATAATTAACTTACCCTTTTGTTATGTGAAATTGACAGCATCTTTAAATCTCATTTTGATGTTCAAGAAAGTCTCTTAGGAAACTCTTTTTTTTTTTGTCAAGAAAATTCAGCAATCAGTCTTTTCCCTTGCGATTGTCATTTCTAAGTAAAAATTAATTACATTTTTATCAGATATTTCTTGTGTCAAGGGTCTCATTATAATGTAGGTAGATTACCATCACTGCTGTATTATTGGAAAGGTTCTTAACCTTTCAACATCTCAGTCCGCGAAGTGTTAATTTATTTATATGTGAGAAAGTAATTACAGATGAAGTTGAATATTGATATTTGATCCAGTGCTTTAGCATTTTTTAGTGAGTAGTCAAATTAGTTTTGTGCATCCAAACTTTCGTGTTAAATATTAACTAGTGCGCGGCTGTGCTGAGCCTTGTACTATTTTAGGGGTCTAGTTGCGTTAGGTCACCAAAATAGCTTTTGTATTCTGCTTTCCTGCGGGATGTTCTCGCCTGCGTCTCCTTTTTTGAGGATGCTTTTCTTCATGTGTTAGCTTTCTGTTTTTGCCAACTTTCTGCGTTTCGGCGCTTCTTACATGCATGCTTTGTGTACTAGACTAGTGTATGTTCTGTCTTCGATGTGGCTGAATCAGGGTGCTGATAGTTAGATACCATCCCACCTTTCAGGTCCGATGATTTTTCATTTGTTTTGTTCCTCTCCTGTGGCGTAATGTCGGCTTGTCTCCAGGGTAGGTTTGACCACGTTGAGTTTGGGTAAGCCCCCTTTCTTGCAACAGGGTGCCACGGGCCCTGGTTTTCTGATGAGTCTACCTACTTTCGTTGGAGCAGTCTGTGGGACATTTCAACGTCTCTGAGAATACGTGGAGTCCAATAGTCTATTCGCGCTTAAGATGCACTACTCTCCAACAAACCTCTTTGTTACTCGCCATTCAGTAGATATACTTTGAACACCTGACAAAATCCATGCCGATGCGAACCGCACAGTCATCAAGGCAACAGGAGGACCTGGGTGGGCGTGTCAATTCATTTGGCATTTTAATATATAGTTTTTTGTGAGAAATGTAAATATTTATTTTCACGATATGTAATAGTTCTTTCAACTATTTCAGGTTCGTGATATGCACTTTAGTGTGTAAATAAATCTAATTTTAAAAGAAAAATGTCGACAATATTGCAGAGTTTTGTTGGTGAGTAATGTATTGGAGTAAAATATGAGCTTTTAGAACTTAGGAATAAATGAAGAGTAGGAGGATACAATGAAGTTGAGATAGTGATGGCTACTTTTGCGTTTTCAATAAATTGTATTCAATCAACCTGAACTTCAGAAATATATCAACGCCTAGCATTCAAGATTTAATCGTAGTCAGTAATACCTGTGAATATTTTTATTGAATAAATAAGTTTAGGGCTGCCAACGTCTTCGCTTTAGATATGACACTATTCTAGAGTTTTAAAATCAACTTTTTTCTATTTCTGAATCAAATTCAGCGCCATATGGAACCATGAAATAACAAACTATGCGTTTTGCGGTTGCAGCTATTTAGGATTTTAGAATTCAAGCCATCATCTTATATTTCATATGAACAATGTTTTCGAATTTAGAATCGTATTCATAACGTTTAGAGCACAGGGATCTCAACTTGAAGGAAAATGGGATGCTATTCCATCATACATCCCTTTTAATTTGCCTGACATTGAATTTTGAACTTTCCCCCTCAAAATTCAACTGAATTTACTTCGGAAAATAAAAATGAAGAGTAAGGGCGCAAACAAGGAATATTCATTTTCGGGCTTTTTTGGGATCTGTGCTTTTTCTGTTGGTGAAACATCCTACCATTGAACGGAATATTCCTTTCGTGCTGAAACGTAGAACTGTTCTTGGAAAAAGCAGCGAAGAGATTGGCGAACCATTGTGTCTTATGAGGTTTTCAACATTAAAATAGGTTTTTCTCGGAAAAGCATTTTTGAGACATTACTTGTTTTTCCCCTTACCAATCAAATATGAAATTTATGAAAATTGGACTTCTATTGAACTTTTATTATGAAATTCTCAAATATCCATACCCTCAATCTCAGTACAAGTTGAGTGGAAATTCGTACCCACTGAGAATACTATGTTATTCCTTGGCTAATTCTAAACAAGATTACTCTTACCAAAAGGTTCTTAGGATACTCACACTTTGTATATAGATTAGGAAGGTATCTAACAAAAATTCTACAATATATTTTCTAGAACCTGCCGTTCAGTAGGAAAGGAGAAAATGATAGTTAATGAGCGAAATCTGATCTACAGAAAGCAGAAACATTACTGTGAATATTCGTTCACGTAGCACTGATGGAGCAAGAGATAGAGCGTTAGACAGGAATATTAAGTTAGTGAAAATTGCGGAAGTCGTCATCAGATGAGCACAGGGATTGGGAATAAGATAAAATGAATTATATTTGTAAAGACGTTTCTACCAAATGGAAAATTTATATGTTTAATAGAGTGTTAAGAGCACTTTCACGTATGCCCACCGCTACCCGGGGGCTGCTCCCGCATCGTCTGACAACGTCCAGCTCACTAAAGACGCACCGTGTTACCCTTCTACGCCTCGCTTCTCTCGGTGTGCATCAAGCCCTGCTTTATTTATGTACATACTGGCTTTCAGTAGCCTCTCAAGCAAATAAATATGAACATATAAAAATATTAACCCGCTGGGATTCGAACGCGCTTTTTTTTATTTCGTAAGCAATATTACTGCACCACGCTAGGAATTTGCAATCGGTGGTTTCCACGTTGTATTTACGGTGCATGTGTTTCATAATAAAAACTCAAGTGACGTGTCGTATGATGACGAGTTCTGCCGTTTTTAATATTTTAATCCCCATCTAAGCGTTAGCATACAGTGAGAGACGTCCAGGGTTCGAGTCCTGTCGCGACGTGAATTTCTTTCCTATTCTCTCCGTAGCACCTTTGCAATTGTTTTATTCTACAATATGCTTTCGACCAATTAACTCTATGGCTTCTGGAACTCGCAACTTCATCGCCGCAGTAACAAACGTTCGCCATTGGATTCTATCCTGGGCAGTATCAAGCTAGTTTTTATCACGAATACCTATTTCTAGAAGCTCTCTTCTAATATTGTCCTCCCAACGACGTCTCGGTCTTCTCAATGGCCTCCTTCCAAACGGTCTTCCCACCAGGATTGAATATAATCTTCCTTTTTTCTCCATTCGAGCTACATGGCCTGCCCACCTTCGTCGTCGCGAATTCTTTATTTTTACGATATCTGGTGAATCGTACAGTCCGTGGAGTTCATTATGCAGTCTCTTCCACTCTCCAGTCATCTCGTCGCGTTTCGGCCCGTATATCTTGCTTAAAACCTTATTTTCAAATACACGTAATTTATGTTCATCTCCTAGGGTCGTACTCCAACTCTCGCAGCCGTAAAGTATTACCGACAGAATAAACTTCAGTATATTTTCAATTTCAATTTCCTTGATATTAATCGCGATGTTAGAAGTTATGGGACTGAACAGAAACATGCGTTCCCCGATACTAAGCGACTGTTTATTTCTTCTGTGACCTCATTTTGGCTTGTTACGTATGTTTCTAAGTATTTAAATTAGTTCACTTTCTCTATGACTTCATCATAATTACTATGTTTTTATTTCGTTCTTTCCCTGTGTTTCGGCTTGTTATCATGTATTCTTATTTATCTATGATAAACCTGTAGACCTATCTCATCGCACGCTTCTACTAAAACATCGGTGTTGCTTTGTTGTGCATCAATATCGTACTCTATTAAATCAACATCATACGCGTATACAAACAGTTGATTCAAACCATTCAATGATAGTCTCTTTTTGTCACCTTTAATTTTTAAAACGCATATTCTAACGGTAGTGGTGACAAGGCATCGCCTTGTTTCAAACCGTTGCGAATCTTGAAATTATCTGACATATTATTACCTATCCTTACTCTCCTTATGGGCTTGCTGAGATACATGTTCACCAGTTGAACAATTTTTTTTCGGTATTCCAAATCGTATCAGGATACTGTATAACTTTTCCCCTTTGATAGAATCATACGCTTTCTTAAAATCAATGAATAGCGGATGAACCGCCTCATTGTATTCCCATTTCTTATCCAAAATTTGTCTCAAGGCAAACATCTGGTCCAACGTGGATCTATTTCTTCTAAATCCGCATTGGTGATCTCCAATTATTACATCTACGTATACACTTAGGCGTGTTTACAGAATATTTATTAGTGCCTTGTAACAGGTTGGAAGTAACGAGTTTCCGCTATAATTATTACAGTCCGATTTATCGCCTTTTTTGTAAATCGTAACTATTATTGAGGTTTTCCATTCCTTTGGAGAGCTCCTCCTTTCCTCATATTGCAATTATCAATTTATGTGGTTCGTTGATTAGTGCTGTTCCTCCTGCTTTAACTAATTCGGCTGGAATATTGTCTATTCCTGGTGATTTGATTTTTTTCAATTTCTTTACAGACATTTCGATCTCGATCTCGCTAGGTTAGGGAATCCACGGTTCTGCAGTAAGGATTTCAAATTCATCTGTTTGTTCCCCGTTGTGAAAATTAAGAAGTTTGTCGAAATAATTCTGCCACACATCGACAATTTTAGTCGGATCCGCCTGAAGATCTCATTTTTAATGATTCCTAACCTCGACTGGTAACATTTTCTTATCGAGTTTATCCCTTTGTATAGATCTCGTATGTTATTTGTCTTCCCGTTTTCCTCTATCTCCTGAATCTTCTCCGTCAGATATTCTCGCTTTTTGTTTCTGAACCCGAGTGTGGCGTTTCGTTTCGAGTTACTGTAGTGGTGGGTATTTGCCTAGCTTTTATTATTTAACCATCGTTGCATTGCTTGTTTTCGTTCCTCATGAAGTTTAAGGGAATCTTTATCAAACCAAGGTTTCTTTTTCTTTTGTTTTTTCTCACCTACACGTTCCCTTGCTGCGCTCTTAATTGTTTCACGAATGGCATCCCACAGCTTACATCAATTTCATTATCATCATCATTATTATTATTACTCGAGTCGACTATAATTTGGAACCTATTTGAGAGTTCGAGTTGGTAATCTGCTCTTATGCTCGGATTATTTAATCGTTTCACTTCAAATTTCAGTTGTTTTCGACCCATTGTTTTCTCTATTCGCGATGCATAACTTTTCCGTTACTTTTGAAATATCTAATTGATGGTCGGTGTCACCTTCCGCTCCTCTGTACGACCTAACATCCATTATGTTGGTGTGTCTTCGTCTGTCTACTAATACGTGATCGATCTGGTTGAGAGTTTTGCCGTCCGGAGATACCCATCTGTCTTTGTGTTGAAAATACGTGCTCTTTACCAGCAGGTTTTTCGAAATCGAAAAAGTTATCAGTCTTCCTCCATTGTTGTTGGTCTCTTCGTGAAGGCTGTATTTGCCAATAGTAGGTCTATATTTTTATTCCCTTCCCCTACCTTTGCATTGAAATCACCCAACAAAATTTTCGAATTATACTTCGGCATTCCGTCAAACAGCCTTTCTAGCTCATCGTAGAATATATCTTTGTCGTTATCAGTACCACCTCAGTCGGAGCATAGACGTTTAATAAAATCATGTTGCCCCATCGAGTACGTATCGTAACGTACGATAGTCTTTCGTTTACGAACTCTATATTCTGAATCGCCTGAAAGATACTGTCCTTAATGAGGAATCCTGTTCCGAAATCGTAAGACTGTGTTCCACCGTAGTAGAAAGTGTACTTGCCTTGTCGGATGCAATCTTGACCCTCCCACCGAACTTCTTGTATCGCTAATATGTTTAGCTTGTACTTCTCGGTTTCGTGTACTACCACCTGAAGAGCGCCCGTTTGGTATAGTGTTCGTACATTCCACGTTTCTATTCGAAAGTATTTCTTTATCCTGTTTTTGGAGCCCCCTCAAGCAGTCTCAGCCCGAAGATCCGAATGAGGGACTAGTTTACCTCCGGAATATTTTACCCCAGTTGAATCCATGAACCATCTGTTACTATTTCTTTACATGTTTTAGTGGTGTAGAGTTGTCAGCTCTACGACCTCGCAGTAAATTAAACGTTCAAGGTGCCGTTCTCCGTCCATCTCTGAGACTTGCCGATGTCATCCATTTTCAGCCTCAGAGTGGTAATGGTGATGCATCTTCCCCTCACCATGATATTTTTGTTCGGGGTTATCTTCCCCTAGCCTTTGCAAATCCCTCTACTAACTGCAAGGCAGCAGTACTGGTTTTGGTCCACCCAGAATATTTCCGGTACCCACCATAGCTGGTCGGTATTCCCCTATCCGCAACCTGGGAAGGCGCCTGATGGGAGACCAGTGACTCCAACCCGGGATAGGTAAAATAAATTGCATTTCTTTATAGTTTTTATATTTTCATTTTTGCATTTTTTGTTTAAATCTGCGAAATTATCTGGAACAATAATTATTGTGTGTTCACATGAAGAACAGAAACAGTATGAGAATAAGAATAAATAAACGGTTGCATTATGCACGGGGAATTATTATTATTGATTCGGTAATTGTAATGTAAGCGTTTATTTCTTGTTATGTTCATATTGCTTCTGTTCTTTATGTGAACACATTTGTTCTACGTAAATTAGTAGATTTTAACAAATGGTACAGAAAGAAAAATACAAATGAGAAAACAAAAAGCTATAAAACAATAACATTCACTGTACATGCCAAAAGCATATTGCAATATATAGCATTTGCACAGATACAACAGAAAAGAAAAAAAAAAGAAAAATACATTGCGAGCAGGGCTTAAACCCCGTACCTTTCCTACAGTAAGGTAACGCTCTACCTTTTGTTCCACCACAGCTGCTTGAAGGAACGCTTATAGTAATGCTTCCACTACTCTCGCACGTCATATCTCTCTTATTATCATTTACACATTTCCTAATGAAGGGAAGGTTCTTGAAAAATACAGGAATTTTGGTAGATACTCTATCGATACACAAAGTTTGGATACGATCTGAATTTTTATATCTTGATGCTTTGTTGTCAGTTAATTAAAGAGAAAATATTGTTGATTGACAACAATGTAAAGCGTATAACAACTACTGGTCCATCAACGAGACTTCTCCGGCTACGTAAGAGGGAGACTGTAGGCTGCCTGCCTACTAATTTTCAGACCTTAGGTCAATATCAGATGGTAAGAAAACAGTCTTTTTTAGTCAACAAATTCCTTCATATGTAATTATAAATCAACTGAGGCCCACATTTGAGATTTTGTAGGATAGCAGTCTATTGCCTCATCTACTTTCACACTACCGGGAGTTTTGCCTCTGATCTATCTAATGTTAAACTTATACATTTTACAGGACAGTCATATTAACTATACTTCCTCTTAACTACTCGGAAACTACGTATCGTAGGAAAATTTGGAAAAAGAGTTTATGCCTTAGAATTTATCAGGGAAAAACATGACTAGTCTCCATGGGAGCGAATTTTTATTCATTTTGTATAACATGTTTGTATACTCCGCCATAAGATTATATACTTTGCTCTGAAACACACAAAACCAGATTATAAATGTTCAACAAGTGAAGCGAGGCCTAGTCGAAAGACTGTGCACATATGCTACCGCCAGACTTCGAGCGTCCACTTTGAATGATCTATGTCGTTGTAAATGTTTCGCTTAAATCTTTCGAACTACACCTCAACCACCCTCGTAGCTCTAGTAGTTGCTGAGTTACGAGTTGTCGACGAACCTATCGAGATGATCTATCCAGCATAGAACTCATCGTGCCGAGACTTTTCGAACCACACCTCAACCACCTTCGTAGCCGTAGTAGTTCCTGAGTTGAAGGTTGTCACGAGACTGATTGACGGACGCCTTAAATTCATTTATATAAGGCTGCTACTGAAGCCGAAAAAGAATAAACATGAATAATGATGACATTCATAAAGTAAAGAGATGGATTAGCCATCCTGGAACTTCGCATATCAGCCAAGTTGTCTGTAGTATTGGTTAACTCAGGTAATCGGGATAATTAGCCTGTGTTTATAAAACAATTCAGCCCCTCCATTTTTCTTCTTTCATGCGATTAGAACCGATTGCCAATCTACTATGTGGCCAGAAAGTTCCTTTATACCTGAACTAAATACATGGGAGATTTGAACCTCCCATCCCAATGATTGATATGGCAAACAGTGCTGCCACCTGACTGCCCAGGGAGGAGAATAAAGTATGTGAGTTGACCAGCTCATTGTCTCGCCTTTCTGTGATTGGTGAAGAGCAATAGCAGATACCAGCGACTTCACTTTGAAGGAGCGCTTAGTAACAAGTGTGTGGGTCCCTGAAGGGAAGCACAACAACGAAAGTATGACACAGGTGATGGATAGGCTTCGTGAACGGTTCGGTAAGGAGCCACCAAGTCGTCAGCCTTTGAACATATGAGAGAAGAAAGCTTTTTGCCTGGGAAGTGTTTTTGGATGCCACCTTGAAAGTCGGCCAGAAAGCGTGCTGCAGAACTTGGAATCAAAAGAAGCACAATGAAACCACATGAAAATGAACTTGGGCCTGCAAGCATTCCGGTCAATGGCCATCAATGAATTAACGGACACTTAAACCGCGCGCTGGAAAGAAGCATTTATTTTAATTTTATTTTTTATTTTTATTTGAGGCCCGCCTTACCACCCTTGCCTGTTTGCATCCATTGCACAGGTTGAGTTGTGCACTTTCAAAGACGTACATCACGCACATATTTGTACTTCTCAGCCTGGGGCAGGCTTGTCAATAGAGATTGTTGCATTGCCTGAATTCCGGCATTCCAAGAATCTCCTATGTTCCACCTGGAAAGAACCATGCAGGATCTTGTTGGAAACCTTCTCCACCATTCCTGCTCGTAAGTGCATTCTTTTCTCTGATGAATGTGCAATTTATCGGAGTTCGCGGGATAGGAACATCTTCATATGGGAAAGGAAAACCCACATTTTTACCAAGAAATTGAGAACAATCCGAACGTCATGCTTTGGGCAGGGATGACTGAAGAACACATCTTTGGGCGCTCTTCTTTAAGGGATCCGTGACCCAGGTTACTTATCTGGAGATGTTTAATGACTGGTGTCTTCCACAGCTGTAGAATTTGGGCATCAACGACACTCTTGTTTGCCAACACGATGGAGCTCCCGCCCACTTCGCACTTGCTGTTCGTGAACACCTGAAGGAACTGTTCCCTGGTTGGTGATAAGACGTGGGTCCCAAAATTCACCAGCCCCTTATCCTTAGCCGCCTCGAAGTCTGGACCTTACGACACCAGACAATGCCCCATCATCAAATCATACGTCAGGAAAAAGCGGTACGTGGACACTGATCTTACAACATGTGACACCGAAGCTGTTAAACCGGATGAGTAGGATGACATGGAGGCATATCAAGGTGTGCAGCGACAATGGTGGTACTCAGACGAACACTTTGGACAAATAACTGTGTTATTAATGTGTTACAAAAGTTACAATGAAATAATTGCACGTGTAAAGAGACTTTCTGGCCACCCTACATATAAGCGTGCGTGAGCACCACGCCAAAACGGCCTCATCGATTGCAATGATTTTTCGACCATGATTAGACAATGGACCGAAATAGGATGTTATCATTTCTTTATTCTAAAATTATTATCTTTATAGATAAGCAACCATCTATTTTTTCACTGAATTTCAATGGCTATGGTAACAACAATGGATTCACAAATAAATAAACAGTTTATAATTTTAAAATTTAAATTTGGATTGTTGTAAATAAAAAATATATGCAATGTTTTAAAACATTGTAGTATTATTGGGCAGTAATATTAGTATTAGTATTTATATTATTATTATTATTATTAGTAGTAGTAGTAGTAGTAGTAATAGTAGTAGTACAAGTAATAGTGGTAGTTGTAGTAGTCTGCCTGAGCCTTAGATGCCGAAAGGCCTTAAATAAAAGTAAATTCAACACTAGTAGTAGTAGTAGTAAGACCTGTATCAGATCTGCACCATGGGGGCGAAGTCTCCGGACAGTCTGGTTACTGCGGTTACTATAAAGGAGGCGCAACCCCCCAAAACTCCCAAAGTTAGGGGCATATTCCGCCACGGGAAGTGGGTATTGCTGACAGTCCCGATGACTGTTGCGAACATATTTTAGTCACCCCGCACCAACGAGCGGGAGAATCAGCTAATAACTGATATAATTTGGTATTTTAATGAAATCTCATGTGCACAAGATTCATTTATGCCTTGTAATTTACTAAATTAAGGAAACATAAAACGCAAAATACGCGTAAAAGTATAAAACAAGCTCATTCAAAACTAAAACATGAGAACGAAATAATAACAGAAAAAAAAAATCTATTTAACAAATAAAAAGTTTAAATGTGTTTACAGGGGTTCGAATCTAATCGTAATATCAATCTAGATACAGGAATTGACTGTTGAAGGGTCTAACAGCTCTGAGCCTTACGTGTGGGCTTCAACGCGAAATATTACGTCACAGATTATCAGCTTGTGTTGTTAGCGAGGCAGCGAGTCAATCAACTGTGGCAAATGTTTTCTTGCAGAAGTCTAACCAAGTCTCATTGTTTGAGAATTTTCGTGTGATTCAAGACGGTATGAGTCATGTTGCCAATTTTAAATACGGTACTCCACAAGCTATTAATGATACTGTATAATTTGCCGAGAATGAAGAGAAATTATGAATGGAAGTCATTTGTAAAATTTGGTGATGTTCGTTGGTGAATGGTAAGCTTAACACCAAGAAAATAATATTAAATATCCATGAACACAAAAGTATTTTACACAGTTGTGAGGAACAAATGTGTGTGACGTCTTTATCAAGGATCTGAGTATGATACTGAACCAAATATTGATCAGTATTTAAAAAAAAAATCAGAAGTTGAAGCTTAATAAAGGCTTTTAATTAAAAAAAATCTTTTTTTCTGAACAAAGAAGTCCAGCCTTTAAAATACATTTGAAGTGAAATAAAAGTATTATTTAAAGCAATTTAGGATAATTAATGTGGTAATAGCGGGGATCCGTTTTAGGTTTATGCACCAAGTGCTGTGCATCCTTACTCAACCACTCTGTCCGTCTGTCGACAACTTCCAACTCAGAAACTACTAAGACAACATAAAGCATGATGCCATACTGCATTATGCCAAGCAATTGTTGGAAGTTATTTGAGGAAAAAGTTAAGTGAACAGATTGACAACTTCTTTGTCCAATAGAGGAACATCTGCTGTCTCGTTAACAATTTGCCGGGACAACGGGACACACAACAAAATAGAACAGTCCCGTTAAAAACAGAACGTCTAGTCATCCTGGTATAAAGGCCCGAAGCGCCATGAATAAAATTTAATTCAATAAATTCATTAACAGAATACAGTTAGCCGCATATTTCTCTTGCTTCATTGAAACTAGCAGACAGTAGGTTTGCTTTTCTGACGATTTTTCCCTCACTCGTAACGTAATAAAAATCGTCCTATTAACAGTTAGTTAATGCTAAGCATAATATAATTTAAGTAAATAATCACAACGTTTTGCATTCGGGAAAAAATATTGAGCGTAGAGGCGACTTGAACTGACAACCCTTTGCTTCGTCGGCAACCACTACGCCACAGAGGGCGCTGATCTATTGTACTTTCACCAGCGTTTATTAGCACAGAATTGAATGACAGTCTTCACTTCCAAATTTCAAATCAATATTGTGTCTTTCTTCTCGCCTTCTCGTGGATATAGTAGCTTATGCTACATGATTATGCAATGCATATGTTGTATGTGTAACTTTTGTTTGTGTAATGTTTTATTTGAAAGAACATTGTCTGTAATCTCAGTTGCTGGTAATACTAAAGATATACACTGTTTCATAGAGCCAAGATAAATATTCCTTCTTTCCTCTGAATTTCCCCGTCAATTTCTTCATCTTGTCAAATCTCTCACTTTTGGACTTAATTTTTTTCGATCATTTCTTCAAGTTTCTGTTGTTGTTTTTAGATAATTTTATTATTTATTAATATTTCTGTGACAACATTTCAGGAAATATTCGTCTTTACATATTTCACGTGTTTAACAATAACGCAAACGTTAGATTTCAAGGAAAAAAATATTATTTGTCAAAAACTGTCAAATAAAGACATGCGATTTTTTTTTTTTTGTTATTTTGTATGTTACACAGGTATGTTATTGAATTTCTTACTGTTGAACAAATTGCAATCATTGGAATGCATAGATGCTGAAATATATTACAGTCGACATAAAGCCGTGTACACATTTCCCTGATCCCCAGGGACCGTTGATGGACCGTGTACACATTTCCACATCGTAATCCCACCATCATTCCGGATGAGCTAATCGAGGCGTTGCTCGTTGTCAGGACTGACGTGTGAGTAGGGATGAGCAGGATGTGGTTTGTCGTGAACATAGTTTTCACTACTGTTGAAAAGCACTACCCACCACCCTACTGCTCACATCCACTGTGTCGTCTCCGTATACCTTTAGCAAGCGTTTATGGATGCCAATTGGTGTAATTTATTACGCAGTGAGAAATTCAGTAAGATAATTCTGTTTCGTGCGTACCTCGATGTCAGACGTCATTTTGATAGACTGTCGTGCTGCTGCTATCTATCGCACAACAACCAAACTAACAGGACACTAGCGAGAAAGTTTAATCTTTACTATCTCAGCAGTAAAATCCGGTTCTGAGGATACCTGCAACGTTAAAAAATAAGAGGCGTTAAATTCGGAATTCCCCTCGTATTACAAACAAAAGTCAGAAGCAACCAACATTTTCTATAAAATAGTTATACAGTGAAAGAAATTGAAACTATTTCTGCGATTTATGAATGAAACTTGTTAATAATCCTTCTACGTTTTGGGATGAAAATAGATTTCAGTGTTTTCAACAACAAATAAGGTTATGTAGTTCTAACTTAATGTAGCCTTGTGTGTAGCAGGTAGACCAGCAAATCTCAGGATGAGAGATTCATGATCGTATCTTGTTCCCTGCATATTTAATTTCTTTCGTGTGTTTTATATTAATTATGGTCAAACCACATATTGATATATTTTTGTTATGTCTCAATAAAGTGTGTAAGGCAAACTTCGTGGAAGAAAGTATTCGCAGCAACAGTATTCTCTGTTACCTATTTTCCCAGGGAAAAAATTAAGAAAATTATCGAAGGCACGAGGAAGTTTCACGTCTGAGATTGCAACGTGTTTTCTGAAAGCTCAGAACAAGAAAGAAAATCAAATTTAGTAGCCGATGTCAAGACAGAATGAAGAAACGAGAGTATAAGTAAAACGCTGAATAAGATCCGTACATTGAACAGTTCTTTCACGAACTGGAGGAACAAAACCACTTAACTAATCCCGTGTGGCCTAGCATTTATCAAAATTAAATTAACAGAGCTTGTAGTTTCTGTTAATTCTACGAGGAAAACCTTTTCACATTGAAATTAAATTTTCTAATTTGTTTTATTGTCTCACTACCAATAAGGCAGGACACTTAACGTTGTTATGAACATTAATTTTCATTCAGTTGCTTGTAGTTACTCCCCGTTGTAATATAACAAACGCTCTGAAACTGCTAGTATTATTTTTTTAAGTTTTAAACTACTAAATTAGATAGAGTAAGGACAAGACATAAATACTCCGGAGTTCTAAATATAACGTAATGGATGTCGACAGGAGTGCTGGTTTGGTGTAAATACTAAATTAAATTGGAACATGTAGAAGTGAAACAAGGCATATACTGCGATGAAGACAGTTATAGAAATCATGATTATTAAAACAGTGAAGCATTTCTTTGAATTTAGAGTAAAATAATAGTTGTAAATAACTAACCTATTCCTCTGGAAAAGAGGAAGTTAGCAAGTCTAGCTTTCATTTGTCAAAGAGTTGGTAAGAAAAAACAAAGTCAAGACGACTGAGTCAGAGCTTTGAATTTAAACCAATCTGCAATTATTAAACGATGTCGCAATTTCTTCAATACTAGTATCTGATCATATTATAGTTGCTGGAAGGGCGTTTCATTTGTCTTCGATATCCGAGGCTAAACAGGCAGTTAAGGACTAAATCAATTACAAGAGGTGATTTACTTTGGATAATTCACTGTTCCGGAGGAAATTATTGGGGGAGCAGTCAGGGCCTTGACGTATCCAGACAATCAGCGCATTAACCAGACGAAACTGAAGAGAATTCTGACAAGGTCAGACTGAATAGCTGGAAGTGGATCTACAATGTTCATGTCCCCCTCTGTACTGGTATGAGGTTAGCAAACTTAGCTTTCATGTAACGGATGTTGGCTACCATATAATGTACTACGACCAAAGCTCAATTTACATTATTTTATTCTTTTAATAGGAGTCTTCTCTGTGAGTAATTACAGGAGATTATTGGTGCCACTGTTGTTTGGAGTATACGCTGAATGACGTAGTCTAATATCAACAATCAAGACTATGTGGTTCTATAGAAAATCTTGTAAAGATATTAAATCGCTCCAGAAGTTCGCAGGCTACTAAGAAATGAACTGAAAAGGCTGTAACATTCTAGTGAACCCATACGAACAAGTAAATATTGCTTTTCGGTAACACCAGTGCCAAAATTACTGCAGAATAGTTCTTGAGGTTAACTGAACATTCATATCTGCCATTTAATACTTTAAGAATGGACTGCAAGCAAATTATAACAAGTTTGTATAGAAGACATATGTTTTAAAACCATATTCATGAATTACATTGAAATTGTTATCACAGTAAGTTGCGAACAAGACGAAAACCCTATTAAAAGTTCCACAAATTAATGATATAACTACGTGTATTCAAAATGTCAATCATAAAGAAAACATTAGAAATCTTAGCTTGGGTTTCCAATTATGTCTCGTCTCTAAACTCTGCAATTTTCATGTTCCCATTAATTTTCAATTTTGGAATAAGAGAAAGAGTTTCACACAGCAATACAGTACAATAATGTTATTGTTATTTAAGTACACATTTCGAGAAATTTCGGATTTTAAATTAGTATATTTTATGAACTAACGTACCATATACAATCCTATTATTTATAACAAATAATACAGATAACAACTTCAATGTTTACAGTCTTTGCTCCTTATTTCTGAATTAAAAACATTAATTTCTTTACCTATGCCAAGAAGAAACCTTTGATACTTTCCAGCTATTTGCATTCATATGCAATTTTCTAATACATATAGAAAAATGATATGTAATAATTTAATAAATAAACATGAGTATTGCCATTTTTACATTTGCATCTTTCTAAAGGTACAACGCGTGTTCTAATGACCCAGTTAGTATCCATTGTGCCTTGCTAGAAGGATGGGATTGAGGTCATCATTTAAAAGTCAATGTCACGTGTTACTGTCTTAGTGAGACATTCTTCCACACTCCATCTGGCCTTAACACGGTCGATATTCACAGTAGAGATGTCAACGACTAGCTCGACTCGAGTCGCGACTCTGTCAGACTCGAGTCGGTGCTCAGTATCTACTCGAGTCAAGTCAGTGGTCACAACTGCTCGAGTCGAGTCGGCGCTCACTATGTGCTCGAGTCGAGCCGAGTCGCTGCTCAAAGGTACTCACGCTGCGACTCGGTTACAGTGAGTCGAGCTCGAGCGACGACTCGACTCGAGCGTTAAACTCGCCACTCGAACCGACTGGACTGACATAACCGTCAGAAAAGGAGTCAGTGGACGATGTCATAGTAATGCAAAGTTGTCTTACCTTATAATTTATACACAGCTATCTCGGTTTTCTACATGTTCAGTTATTCGAGAAAACTTAGAACAACAAAATACGTTGTCAAGGAGATCAATAAACTAACTTCACATCGACTATCATGCTTTCTATATTGTTTCCAAAGTTAGTAGGAAAGAAAAACAAACAGTGAAACTAAATTAACATAGAAAAATAATTTTAAAAAACTTTTTTGACATTGTCTTAATCAATTTGTACTAAAAAGTAAAAAAAATATATTTTTGTTTATGCATGACTAAAAAGAAAAGAATGGGTCGCGTTCTCATATACAGTAACTTCATAAATTCTTGAAATGACGCGCCTCATTCTTTTCTTTTTAGTCATGCATACACAAAATTATTATTTTACTTTTTAGTACGAACTGATTAAGAAAAGAATGTCTTTAAAAAGTTTTAATTTTCGAGTTACTTTGATGTGAACGACTCGCTCGACTCGAGTCGAGTCAGTGGTCACAACAGCTCGAGTCGAGTCGGTGCTCACTATGTGCTCGAGTCGAGTCGGCGCTCACTATATGCTCGAGTCGAGCCGAGTCGGCGCTCACTATATATACTCGAGTCGAGCCGAGTCGGCGCTCACTATATATACTAGAGTCGAGCCGAGTCGCTGCTCAGAGAGACTCACGCTGCGACTCGGTAACAGTGAGTCGAGCTTGAGCGACGGCTCGACTCGAGCGTTAGACTCGCCGCTCGAGCCGACCAAACAGGGTGTTTCTGTTTTCGGTAAGCCCTAAGTCCGCTAACAGTTGTAAAAAAAATCCCCACAACTGTTGACACTACAAATGAAAGAATCCGGAACTGATAAAGAAACGGATGCGCTTGGGTGAACTTCAGTGCGTTGCTCTCTCGAAGTGGGTGTCCGCTTTGCTGAGGTGCGGGTACGATGTTGGGAAAGCTGGTCTCCAGCTTCATCCTCGGGGAATCCAGGCTTGGGTTCCAGAATTAAGACATCCCTGGCTCACTGCGATGACGCATGCTACACTTGGGCTTGGTTTAAGATAACCTGGGATCTATTGCATAAAGTTACTAATACTATTAGGAGAAATTCACAAGTTAGAAGTTAACAAAATACAACTACTAATAATGTCTGTTGTATAACGATTTTATGTTTTTTTAATAAAATGAGTCCTAATAATATTAGTAAATCTGGCAAAACTACAAGTGACAGTTTACAATCTTACCACGACTTCTTAGTTATTTCAATTTTGTGTATGGGTAACGTCGGCCTAACTTCTCTAAAAATGTGAAAACGCGATGAGCAACGGAAAGTTAAACTGTGTGTGTGTTACATAATATTAAATAGAATAAGCGCCCCGCAGTAACTCGTGTTCGCTGTAACAAAATAAATTGACGATGACAAAGAGGGTTTTACTTCAGCTACTCCGGAGAATGTAAAATTTGCAAGATAAATATAATTTTTCCAAAGTGTGTGCAACAGTTAAAATGCATAATATAACAAAGTTTTGAGTCATAAAAGTGTGAAATAAGAGTAGGCAAGCGTTGAGATAAATTTTCCATTACCTATACCAAGATACTGAGCCACATGTACACTCGGAACCATTCATTTTCTTCTACATAATTATCACTTACTCTTTCATTTACACATAGAGACAGCCAGCAATCAAAAAACGTGTTACGAAATGTATTATTATCACATACAGTAATTGCTCACTATAAACAAATATGGCGGCAGGTGGAGGAATAGCAACTGCTTCACATTGTGTTATGAATGACATTGCATTACACTATATTAAATTCTCTGGCCTATTGGATATCATTTTTTATATTTGTATAACTGGTACCATTTTCTAAAATTATGTCATATTAAACTCCAATATTTGCTGATATAGTATTTTTGTTATGTGCATGAACACGTTACAGAAAGGTTTTGTTTTCGGTAGGCATCGCGTTTTCGGAAATGTGCGTTGTAAATATTGTAAAGTCCCATCAACAAATTGTACCATTCGTTAATAATTTTTGAACACAGAGAAATACATAAAAGGCTACCTTGGACTTTTTTATAAAAATATATAGTAAGTGCTAATATTTTTAAGGTATCTTGCATTATTAGTTACTGTTATGCAACAGACGCTTGAACAATTCACTAATAAATTCAAAAATTACTAATACGTTTTAACTAGTAACTTGTGGAAACAATATTCAACAGAATTTTACAAGTCACAAGTTTCTTTACAAATAATATTAGCTTGTATTTTTTTATGCAACGGGACCCTGGTCGTGGTAGTAGTCGTAGCTCCATCGATGCTCGTTGGGCGATGGTCTGGCACTGGCGGTTGTTCTGCCATCTCATATGGGAACCTCTCCGCAAGAGTACTCTCTCTCTTCCTTGGGCGATCCACAAATGAAGGTTGATCTTCGGACGTAGTTGGTCCAGGAAACAGTGATTCGTTGGTTTTCAACCTAGGCTGTGTCAAGTAGTTCCCGATGTCTCAGGGCACCCTCAGATGGGTCCTGTCTCCATAGGCTCAGACGCAGAAGTCTTCAAAGAATGCGTCAAGTAAAAGACTAAGGGGGTGGTAGTTTCCACAGGGAAAGATGTATACCAAGACATTTGGGGAAGCCGACTTCAGAAGACCGTAGAAGCAGAGGTAGTTGTCCTTCACCGCAACTTATATCAGCTAGGCAGATCTTCAAGATTCGATCCGTTAAAAGATATTAGAAGATTCGTCCCACTCGTCCTCAAAATACTTTAATCTCTATCTTCTTCCTCCCGTTCGTTTCTCGTTTTGCCTTTGAACATACAAGCTTCATTTCTTCATCTTGAACGGATGATAAGTGAAAGCTATCAATACAATGCTAGTTGTAAGGCGAGTTAACGGAACAGCGCTTTGCGTAGTGTGCTTACTCTTTTCCGTTCGTCAGATGTTTCCCAGACCTATTATTTTCATAGCGCAATGTTGAGAACATTATCAGGACAGAAATTCAGCGAAGATTTGTTCGCTGGAGGACATAAATCAATAAATATTTTCCCATCTTGATCCACTTTTTGTATTGAAATTAAACTTCTATTAAGTAATGTATATTTTTTAAATGAGTATCAGCATCACATTCGAATGCTGACAATATATATCACTGCAGACAAAATTATGTGGCCAGAATCCTTCATATACAAATTAGATATGCAGTAAAAGCTCATCCATAATTCTTTACGATCTGCTAATTTCTTCTGCGGGCTGTTCTTGAACCTAGACAAATGCCTTTTATTGTACTGGAATAGAGTGAAAAATGACCAAAATGGTTAATTACAATAGTCTGGGCTTGCTGCTAATGGACAAAAAGATGTCTAATGAGCTAATCGTCCAAGTTTGCATACATCCTACGCTCCATTTAAATTAAAACTGAAATCAGGAAAGTTACTAGTTAGAAACTGGTAACCAATATCATAATTATCGAGAAATTACAGATGGGACAAATATTTCCAATTGAAAGATCAATGGAATAAGTTGTCAGAATTCACTTTCCCAAGAATGTCCAGAAACAAAGATCATTAACATAATACAAAATGCTACGCTACTGCAGAAGTATTACATTACGAAAACGTTCTTAAGCTGTTGAATGTGATATGAAACGCTCAAAGTTTTGACCAATTTCCATCGTTTTCTGCTTACGATAACTGACTTGGAATAAGTACCGAGGAGGCACAGCGCATTCAAGTTCCGCTTGAACCTACCATCCCGATTGAGGATTTCCAAGGTTTTCCTCATTACTTTCCCATTGCTTCTATCACGATCATACAGAAGTGAGGCGAGGGTCTGTGGACATCATACGCTGTAAAGAATAACTGCAATGATTGCAATCGTGTTATATATACATAATAATAGAATAATGGTAGGTTTTGAAATAAGGGTTATGGACTGCTAAGTGTGATACTTTTCATTCTCCTTTTTTTGTGACTGATTTCATTCGAAGCTACGTTCAAGTCATCTCGATCTTCGATCCTTGCGTTACAGCACTAACAAATATCTTCCCACCAGATAATCAAATAGGGGATAAAAACATTAAAACCAATATTGAGAAGTTTCAGATTAAAAATATCAAGTGATGATCTGTAAAGAAATATTGACTGGATGACTATATTCAAATTGGGAATAAGGATCATGAATAAAACTTTGAATAACCTTTACTAATTTAAAGTTAATATTATTTAAGGAAATTAATACTTTTATTTGTTGTTACTTATGTTAATGGAGATTGATGTGATGATCGTCATGAATATACATTTGTAACTTGATTAGTGTTGGGTGAGAGATGTAAATATTTTCTCCAGCGAAGTAATGGTGATCATCATCATCAGAGGAGGAGTAGATTGTCATAAGATAAACCGAATTTCATGGGCAGAACAGCACTATGGCTTACGCCCAACCCGAAGAGGGGATTGTCATATCCATGACATGAACAGAATAATAAGAAATTAACAAATGGTGCTTGAGTGCACCATTGAAAAAAAAAAAGGCTTTTTGAACATTGTTTTAGATTGAAAGCAAACTGATAATGATACTTCGTTTTTGTCTTATCCTGGAAGATATACTCAACATAATTGGAGTCTAGATATTTAATTGATAGTAAATTGGTTTGTATTACGTGTCATTATGGAAAATTTAAATATGTTGCTTGTTGAGATCAGTAATTTAAAATTAACTAACTAACTGACTAACTCTATGGTTTATAGAACTCGCAAGTTCATCGAAGCAGTAACAAACGTTCGCCATTGGATTCTATCCTGGGCAACATCACGCCAGTTTTCATCACGAACACCTACCTCTCGAAGATCTCTTCTAATATTGTCCTCCCAACGACGTCTCGATTTTCCTAATGGTCTCCTTCCATCCGGTCTTCCAACAAGGATAAAATATAATCTTCGTTTTCCCCCATCCGAGCTACATGGCCTGCCCAGCTTTGTCGTCGCGATTTCATTATTTTTACAATATCTGGTGAATCGTACAGTCCGAGGAGTTCTTCATTATGCAGTCTCCTCCACTCTCCAGTCATATCGGCCCGTATATCTTTCTTCAAACTTATTTTCAAACACACGTAATTTGTGCTCATCCGCTAGGGTCGTACTCCAACTTTCGCAGCCGTAAAGTATTACCGGCAGAATAACCGTTCTATATATATATTCAATTTCAATTTTTTTGATTTTAATCGCGATGTTAGAAGTTTTTGGACTGAATAGAAACATGCGTTGCCCGATACTAAGCGCCTTTTTATTTCTTCCATGACCTCATTTTTGCTTGTTACGTATGCTCCCAAGTATTTAAATTTGTTTAATTTCTCTACCACCCAATCCCTGATTCTTACGTTTTTATATCCTTCATTCCATGTGTTTCGACTTATCATGTATTTTGTTTTATCTATGATTACCTGTAGACCTATCTCATAGCACGCTTCTACTAAGACATCGGCGTTGCTTTGTAGTGCATCTATATCATCCCCTATTAAATCTACATCATCCGCGTATACGAACAGTTGATTCAAACCATTCAATGATAGTCACTTTTTGTCCCGTTTAATTTTTAAAATCGCATATTCTAACGCAAAGTTAAACAGTAGTGGTGATAAGGCATCGCCTTGTTTCAATCCGTTGCGAATCTTGAAACTATCTGATATATTATTACCTATCCTTACTCTCCTTATGGGGTCGCTGAGATATATCTTCACTAGTTGAACCATTTTTTTCGGAATTCCAAATTGTATCAGGATAGTGTATAACTTTTCCCTATTGATAGAATCATATGCTTTCTTAAAATCATTGAATAGCTTGTGAACCTTCCCATTGTATATTCCCATTTCTTCTCCAAAATTTGTCTCAAGGAGAAAATCTGGTCCAACGTGGATCTATTTAATCTAAATCCACATTGGTGATCTCCAATTATTTCATCCACGTATACACTGAGGCATGTTAACAGAATATTACTTAATACTTTGTAACAGTTTGGAAGTAACGAGATTCCGCGGTAATTTCTAATGTGATCATAAAATAAGCAATCTTATGTTGTATTCTATATTTCATATTTTAGTAATGGCTCACTTGTGTTGCTCAGAATATTAACAAACGTTGAATAATAGAACAATCAATGGGATATACGATAAGAGAATTTTGCATGATCATAGATTATGTTGCAGCAGTAAACATGATCTTAGATGCATTGTGTAGTGTTCAATTGCATGAGCCACTGATAAATGTATTGCTTGCGCTATTGTTTAGAATGGACTGTTTTCCAACACAACCTAACTGTCTTAGTAGAGTGCATTAGATTTGATTGTTTGCATGATAATTTATTTGATCTATATTCGGCCTTACTCTGTTTTCAGAAGAAAAGAATTATTACATCCTCGTCGCCAATCTGATAGTTTACTATCACTAAACTCTCAGTAAGAAAGAAATGAAAATTAGTCGTGGGTTAGATGGAATGAGAAATATGCTATACGAATTACGCAAGTTGAGTGGCCGATAATATTCCTTAAACTAGAAATGTTCCAAACGTAAATGACATGAAGCATTGCCCAATTTACTTCTAGAATTATTTATTATTATGTTTACCATAATAGAAGATACGGAGATAATGAAACATCCGTTCCAACAATACATTTCCAAAGCAATTCGTAATCGAACCTAATTACACATAACGAAATCACTAGTTTAATGCTCAAGTATTTCGTTATTGTATTGACAAACATTATTTTCTTACTCACTGTATTCTTTTACCTGTTAGCACGTTCAATTTATCAAACTTTTCCAATGTAGAAAATGCATTTCAATACAATAATCGCTGAGATGCAAATTCATGATGCAGCTTCATAAAATCAAACTGGAAGAAGAGTAACTTTCTTTCGTTCCTGGTTTGGGCCTCTCATCTAAATGTACAAAATAGAAATCTTCTATAATTGTAGATTATTTCACATTTCCAACAAAACAGAACGGGCTTTAGTGTACTATATTGTCTTACCACGTGGTTCAAGATGATGCAGATAGTTAGTCCACAAAAATAATACATGTGTAGCGGAAATAAATTTAGAAATACATGCTAAAAAATTGTGTTTTGCTATCTTCAAATCTGAGACAGGAATTTTGCGATGTTGATAATATCCAATAAGAAGAATTTACTGAATCTGTTTCTAATGTTCCCTGTAAAGACCTCTGGCGAATACGAATGTTGAACAAACGCCTTTATTTTTGAAAGTCGGTCAGTAGAGTAGCACGTACACCCCCTACAAGGAAAGCAAAATGATAAAACGTATTTTTCAAACAAGAAGTACCATCCTGGCCACTCTGGTACTATTGCACCATGACTTTAAAACATGGAAGTTGTAAAACTCCAATTTCAGGAAAAGCTCTCAACTCTTACAATTGAACGTTTGAGCAATGAATTCTAAGCACCTATTTTCACGAAGTGAAAGTTGGAAAACTACGAATTTTATGTTTGCGTCAGGACGTAAAACAGTTGGAGGAGTATGGTGAGATTGTTTTAAACTGCTCTTTTCTACTAAGCACACAAAGTTTCTGATGACTTTATAAATCAGTTTGAATGTCAACTTTTCACCTTTGATGCTTGAAACATTATTGCCTTTCACTTTTGCGGAGCCTTTCTTTTTTCAACCTAAGAAGATCTTGTGTTTTTTATTCAACTTTTTTTTAAGTGACAAAGAAAACTTTTTCTGGTGTCACATAAATCAAATATCAAGTTCGTGGGATTACATTTTCCTAGTTTATTTCTTCTTGTTTCTCGATATATTTGTAACATATACGATGATATCACCTAGATGTTTGATGTTGCATTCAGAAAGCCTTATTTCAAACTCGTTAAGAATGTAATTCATGAATGCAGCTTTTGTTGACTCAATAAAATATTAAATTACTTGGTCTTAAATCTCTTACCCTAAAACTGTATCTGTTCCTTGGGTATAAAATCAAAGCTGTGATATTTTTTTCTATAAAAGAGTTCTTTGAAAACAGATGTGGTGCAATATTTGCTAGTTGAAAACCAGTGAAGAATAATTGTCAAGAAAAAATAACTAGATTCTTCCTCATTTTATTTATTTATGGGTCAAAATTTTAGGAGAGTTTAGAATGTCCTTGTAACTTCTTGAAATATACAAGTACAGAATATACTTGTACATTTAGAAACCATTTTTCTGTCACGTTTTCTAAATGTGTCAATGAAGTAAAATTACAGTTTACACTCGGCCGCGGCGGTTCAGTGGTTGAGCGCTCACGACTGCGCGAGTGGCCTTTGTGCAATGTTGATTTTGTGGTGGATAAACATTGTGAGCGTGGGTCTTCTCAGTGTTCTTCGTTTCTTCCCACTATCTTCATTCCACCAACTCTTCCATCATCCATTCGTCCTGAGCCAAAGTTGGCTAAAGGACTTAAACAAAATGCAATTCAACTAGTTTCCACCTTCCCACTATTGCTATCATCGCGGATGAAATTAAATAACCATTACTTATCCTGTAGTAAGAACAATGATCCCAACTTCAGAGCTTATTATTATTATTATTATTATTAATGTCTTTTAGGGTTGCATGTTATTTAAATGTCTAAAATTAGTTCGTATGAAACTTCTGCTGCATGATTAAAGTAAGAATTACGGTTTAAACTTACTACTTTTTTTAAGGTACTGCCAAGGAGTTTCAGAAATTGCAACTTTGAGTGCTTTTTAGGGATATTAAAATCACAGATGCCTTTTTTACTTCAGGATTTTATTTGCACACGGAGCGAAAAGAAAATCCGCGCAGTGTTGGTATCCCTCGGTAGAACATTGCTGGTTACTAAGATATCTCAATACGCGAATAAAAGATATTGGAAATTACCAGTCAAGTGGCTCGCCACTGAATATAGTGTCTCGTGACGGACAAAATCATTGGTTATTCGTATCACATGATTCTCTACGAAAGTCTTCAGATAATCGCACATAGTGTTGCAAAATCAGAATTTTTCACTTACGTACACTCACATTTATAAAAATAATAATAGTTGATTTTTTTTTCGAAGTCAGTAAAGTATACTATATTGTAATACTCGACAAATACACGTAAACAATATGGAACGTTCATTTTAAATCGCTATGGGATGATTATTTAGTACTGCCATATTTTTAATTTGATGCTCTTAGAAAATGGCCGACTGGTATACTTTCGAAGTTCTAGAAATTGCGCAATGTGACTAAACCAAACCATCAAACCTTGAGATGACTTATGATGATTGATTCACATGTTATAGGAATAGTTGGGGTAATGATGGCAACTTTGTTTCTTAAATTTGTGATATTTGATTTGGGTTAAGGAATAAAAATGTTGGAGTTTTAATGATTTACGGATATCTTTGCCCCTTTTAAACACTTTACTAAAAATTTCACCGTCGTAAGTTATTTACTTTGTCACTTAAAGGGGTGACTATAGTTACCTCACCGAAAACTTAAAAAATCTAAAAATAAGAATGCTTCATTCCAGCCACTTGTGGGGTAAATATGACTACAATTGTTTCTTTTCATTATTCACCATGCATTTATTAATGCGTTTATAGTAAGTAACAACTTCTACTCATAACAACAATGTAAGCTCGTCTTGAATAGCCATACTAACTCCGGTACATCAAAAGAATGGTTCAAAATTATGGAAAATTTATGAACGTATTGTAGGTATGTAATCAATAATAAGCCTATGTCTAAAATATGTTCTAATAAGAAACAATTGTTAGGCTACATTAAACTCTTATAAACAATATTATACTATTATATATTTGCCTGCCGTGGTTGTATAATTTCCCTATTTCTTAAAAATGGTTGGGGTAATTATAACCATGATCTGAGAAACATTATAAAATCAGATTTATGTAATGAAAACGAATCAGAAGCATAAAATACATTCCTATAATATTTTCGAATATGAGAATACTTACACAAAACTGTCTAAAAAATCAAGTCCGCTTTATTCTTGAGCTGCCAAAACAATAATTTCAAAATTATACACTTAGCACTCCTGAAACATGATATACAAAATAAACGTCTACCGAGAGGCCGTGGCTCAGTGGTAGAGCGTTGACTTAGCATTCAGGAGGTCCTTTGATCGATCACAGTAAGCCGACTATCCTGTCTGAGAGTTTTCCAGGGTTTTCCCCAGTCATATCAGACAAATGCTGGAATGGTATCCCCAAGACCATGGATGTCTACCCCACTCTATTCCGGATGAGCCTAAGATGGTTTAAGGTCTTAAATTCAGAAATTCAAGAACAAACATTAAAAAGTATACTTTTAGAATTTTAGGATTCGCCAAAAAGGGAGGAAGTCGTTATTACCCCGTGGTCATAATTATCCCAACTGGCCTTATCAGGTAATATAGGTTTGCTGTTGCCAGAGCCTGCAGGTTTCCGGACTTTGCAATTTCTTCATCCACTACTTTAATTAGTGAGCGTATACATGAATGAACTTTGAAAGTATATTGTGAAGTACCATAATTGAACACTCACTAACTAAAATGAAATTATTTTACGCATGTAAAATGAAAGCACAAAATCTCTCTTCTAAGGACAAAAAAAACAGGTTTATTTATTTGAAAAGTCATATTTCTTACCGATATCCAATTCCAAAATCTATATTTTCCGTGACCTGATTTTCGCTACCTACACAGACTATTGAATATTAACTGTTTTAGCCTTTACGTTCTTTTTCTTCATCAAGTGATAAGCTAGTCATTTCCATATGAAACGTAGATATGAGTTATCCCCATATTAAGTACTGCACCGAAAGAGAAAAATGAAAGATTCTGAGAAAGTCACTAAGCTGTTAATAAATTGATAGATGGCATCGATAAGAAAACAATCTAATCCTATTTTGCCTTAATATTTAGCAAATTAAGTTTCCACTTTCTAAACAAAATATTTCAAACTGTTACGAAGATGTCACTTTATATATAATGGTAGGACAGAACTAACTCGTAATACTGTATGCCCACTTCAAATATTGTGTTTTGTCTGCTTATAATTAAAAGATTAGATCCTAACATGGAGCGACAATGACGCAATCTACGTATATAACTTCCAAGCCATGTTGATAATTGGATTGATAACTTCGAGGTCTCCGCACAGGATGTGGGCTGGCCCGCTAACCATCTGGGAAGTTCATTATCTCGTAAAATCGATCACTGGACAACATGACAATTTAGTTTCGTGGCTCAGTTGGAGAAACCGATTAGCAGATTAACAACAAAGTA
This sequence comes from Lepisma saccharinum, assembly GCA_022664845.1. NCBI lineage: Eukaryota > Metazoa > Arthropoda > Insecta > Zygentoma > Lepismatidae > Lepisma > Lepisma saccharinum. Next base: position 56,037 of record JAGDQP010001208.1, on the reverse strand, counting down.
AAGGGAAGTCCTGAAGTACGTCTAATGGAATAATTAAGGTACTTTTTGGTAATACTGGTCTCAATTATCACTTCCCAATTACTCTGAACTTCAAGCAGATAACCGGGGGTTATAAAGCACGAATTGTTTAACAAACACATGCCTCTTAGTTTTTAATTTTCAGTCCCGTACCTTTTAATTTGTGATCAGAATGTAGCTTCTATATCCAGAGAAGGTGATATAGCAATTTGGTATTCGTATGTTACCAAATTGAATTTCTACTGGAAGCTACTTATTGATTTCCTGATTATTCTTAGGTTTTCCGTTCGCAAACCTGGCACGATACCTCAGGAAAAAGGCTCTATTTTTACAGATTTTGTAAACTTATGGTAAAAGTATATTGTGTACAGATCCAGATCTATATATATATATATATATATATATATATATATATATATCCTTTGTCTTTGATATATGCAAATAACAATAAGGAAACAAATGTATACACAGTTTGAAATAACTTATATAAAGTTTACTAAAATGCAATCTTGTGCTCAGGTTAGAGGAAAGACTTGTTTAGTTTTTAAAGAAATATTTTTTTTTTCATTTTGATTAATTAAGATTAATTTATTTGAATCCATTGGTTTAGAAAAGGAAGACTATATTTTTATTTTTGAAGGACTAAATTTTGCATAAAGAAATAAAATGGAACGTGTTTACTTGTACTCCAGTTAAAATTAGATATTTCTTGTAAGATTTATGTTAGGCATTGAGAACTTTTCTAAAAGAGAAACTTTATATTTCAGTTCCAAATCTGCTGCTAGGACAAGTTTTCTTGGATGTTTTAAAGCCCTGGTATGCAAATTGTTACAGAAATTGCATTCTCCTTAAAGACCTGACCTTCTTCTCCTCTGCCCTTTTATAGATAGAGTGGATTAACGAAAGATGTTCATCAAGGGAAGATGCCTACAGCTGTGTAATTTCATAACGATGTTCCTAAATGGAAAGCCAAAGAACTAGTCAGTAAGGATTCATTATGCACCATGAAAACGCCAACCATATGTTGGTGTTCTCACCTGTCAAATATTGATGAACTTTGGTTGGAAGGTTTTAACCCACCAACCCAATTATCTGACTTGGGCCCTCGAAATTTGTTTCGAACTTTGCATAACTCCTTCGCTTGGAAAATATTTAATGATATTGGACCTGTGGAATCTGCCGTAAACAGTTCTTAAGACTCCAAATCTCAAGACATTTATAGTCGTGTGACTAATCGCCTACCAGAAAGACGGCAAAAGGCGATAGATTGCGATGGTGATAATTCTCAATTCTATGTGATATCAATTTATGTTGTTGTTCTCACTTCTATATAAACACAAAAAACGGTAGAAATTTTGCATGTGCGCACGACCCAATATTTTGCTCTTAAAGATGTTCAAGTTTAGTGTCAGTTTTCAATATAGTAAAAAGTTTACTTCCTTTCGTACATATATTTTTTCGACGTAGATATATATAGTCATAGACAAAGTAATAGCAACTCGGTGTAATTTGAAGCGTTTACGATGATTCAGAAGTATTCTCATAAATATGCATAAATGTACAAAGAAATATATATCACTTGAAATAAATTTTAATGCAGAATACAAAGCAAGTTACAGAAGTTACCTATCTGCGACAATGGATCATATTTAACACAATGTGTCGTACATTGTTAACTGAAGTGATATTAAGGTACGTAAAACGTGGCTCTACCATCAGCTAATACTTCATCAGATGTCCACGCAATTTGATAGCTGTATTGCATCGTTTTGACATGGAGCCCACTAAGTTTTGCAGTGTCTGTAGTGAAATGCAGTGTTACCAAACGTCATTTATTCCTTCAATAAACTCATTTCTTGTTCTACATGATCCACATACCTTATTCTTCAAAACACTCCATAAATTTTCAATTGGATTGGATTCCGGCGAATTATCGGGCCAACGAAGTGGTGTAACATAACGTAAGGAGTGCACATAATGTGGCTCAGCTCGGTGGCACAGGCCAGAATTGTCTAGAAAAATTAAAGGATGCACCTTTGAATAAATCTTTTTACGAAAATATCATTTTCGTCTGAAGAAACTTCTTGTATCTTTTTTATTAACAGCACCTTCACAAATGTGTGGTCTACCGACTTTATGAAAAGGAAAACAGAATTAAAACATAACATTTGTCGGGTACTTCGAGGTTCAAAGAGTACGCGCCGGACTAGGTGCTTTCCCAGACATGCGATAGACCTTAGCACGTGAATCATTTCCATAAATGTTTATTTTCGTCTCATCACTAAGTAGTACTTTGCAGCACTGTTCAGGAGACCAAACTTAGTGAGCTCTGGCACACTCCACACGCTTTCAACGTTCTTGTAGTTAAAGGCATGCCTTCTTGATAGCTCTATGTGAACGCAAACTCACGGATTTCTGTCTCTCACTGTACGTGAATCAACATTGACGCAAGGTGTTTCCGGCCAACATGTTGCAAGATCTTGTGATGACAAGACAACCGCCGCAATGCTCTGTTCTGTCTAGAAGAGGATTTCAATTTTCGACCACATCTCCCAACTCCACTGTTTATGCACTCCGATACCCGAATCTTAGCCAGCTGGCTAACAGTGTGTTTTGATTCACTTTAACAATCCGAGCAATTTCTGCTTTGGTTTCGCCACTCTCCTTTAAAGTTTCATGGCTTTTTTTGGTGTAATGTCACATTTATTATGACTAGAATACTGATTTTTTTTATGAGTAAACAAATGAATTTCACAATTGCCACAACTTTCAGTACACGTTTGACAACTTCAAGACACCGAATGCATAATCTTGATTACCTACAAAATGAGAATGGAAGGAACAATGATTGTGGCTTTGATTGCGCATTAGACGGCAGACCTCATAGTAACAAAAAAGGGTCTGTCATGAAATTAACATTCAAAGCACGTCCATTTCTTTGGTCCCCAATTTTTTAATAATAAAAAATTCGTATTCCAATCGTTTGTGCACGCATTTCTAACGTGTGCACACAATTGGAAACCGAAAACATTAAAAAGTTAATTGAGGGGATGGGGAAGAGACAGCCACCCCCACCCCCAATTATTCGGATCAATAATTCTCATTGAAATCGTCTCTATATCGTTTGTGCACGTTTGTACACAAATTTATAGCGTTTGTGCACAATTATTTAGTGAGATAATAGCAATTCAAAAATGGCTCCCACCATCCCTTTAACACAATATTTTTTTTTTTAATAAATTCTTATTGCAATCGATTGTGCATTGTTTGCGCACGCATTTTTAACGTTTGTGCACAATTGGAAACGAAAATATTAAAAACTTAATTGGGTTGGCTGGGGAAACGACAGCGCCCCCACCCCCCAATTATTTGATTCGAAACTTTTCTCATTGGAATAGTTTGTGCACGCATTTTTAGCGTTTGTGCGCAATTATTAAGTGAGATAATAGCAATTCAAAATGACCAACGTTCCTTCAACACACTTTTTTTTTTTCAAAAATAAAAATAATCGTTTGTGCACGCATTTTTAACGTTTGTGCACAACTGGAAACCGAAAGTATAAAAAACTTAATTGGGGGCTGGGGTAATAATAATTATTCGAACAGAAATTTTTCTCATTGCAATCGTTTGTGCACGAACTTTTAGCGTTTGTGAACAATTATTAACTGAAATAATAGCAATTTTAAAATGGCGGCCACCATTTCTTCAGCCACCCCAATATTTAAAAAATAAACATATTTCAAAAATAAAAAATTCTTATTGTAATCGTTTGTGCACCAATTTTAGCGTTTCTGCACAATTTTTAAGTTAGATAATAGCAATTAAAAATTGTCGTCTACTATTTCTTCAGCACCCCAATTACTCAAAAATAAAAATTCTTATTGCATTCGTTTGTGCACGTTCCTAAACAATATTTTAAAGTTTGTCCACTATTATTAAAAAGTGAGATATTAACAATTCAAAATGTTGGCCACGATTTCCTCAGTCCAACATTTTTTTTAAAGAAACAAATTATTATTGCAATCGTTTGTGCGTCATTTGTGCAAGCATTATTAACAACTGTGTGCGATTATTAAGCAAAATATTAGCAATACAAAATGGACCGACCATTTCCTCAGCCCCATAAATTAAAAAAAAAAAAAAAAATTCTTATTGCAATCGTTTGTGCATTGTTTGTACACGCATTTTTTAGCGTTTGTGCACAGTTAAGTGGGATATAAGCAAATCCAATGTGACGGCCAAAGTTTCTTGAGCCCACAACTAAGGTCGATCGAAACATTTCTTGATGGAATGGCTTGTGCATCGTTTATGCACGCATTTTTAGCATTGGTGTAAAATTCATACTGGAGAAAATCAAACTTTAAGTTGGGGTGCTGGAGAAATGATGTCTTCCCCAATTTCTTCATGCATATCGTTACTAAATGGTTGTCGTTATACTTTAGGTATAATTGAGTAAAGAATAAATTATTTTCACATATTTTTTATTATTCACAATGGTTCATTGTACCGTCATATCTTTCAATGTTAATATAACTAATTTCCCGAAGTCATATAATGAAATTTTGCACAGCAACGTAAGCTGGGTGACAATATAATATTACATTATTGCTTTCATATATTTATATATTTTAAAAGTATTTTTTTAAATTTGAACTTCATTATTAAAAAAATAAATACTAGCCCGCAACGATGTTGCGTTTCACTGCTTTAAAAGTATCCGAACACCGAAATAACTACAAAAGTATAACAAAAGTTTTTTTTAAAAAACACGCTTTTTCTTTTAGAAAACAAAATAATTCGTAGTAAAAAATAATTTTGTTTATTAATGAATAAAAAGAAAAAGCATGGGGCGAGCCAACTGAAGAATTTATAAAATGACTGTATAACTGAGCACTCCCTGTGCTTTTACTTTTAGTGATACTGAAACAAAATTATTTTTTACTTATTACTATAAATTATTTTTTGCTTTTTAAGTGAGTTTTTCGAAAAGTTTTTTTATTATCCTTTTCTCTTTCCACATGTATATTCTGAAAGAATTCAGTGTTCACCTTGTTATAATTGTTTACAAAAATTTAAGAGTTGATAGCAGAATTTGCATAAAATGTGGTATTGGCCATCGGGAATTTTCAAAAAGGTTATTTTGTACATCACTGAATAATCAGCAAGAATATTTATTGAAGTGCTATTTCAGACAAGTTTCCTTTGTGGTGTGTACAAGATGCCCCAGAAGTGTTTGTTTGTTGAATGAATCACAAGTATTACTAATTTAGCCCCAAGTAAATATAATTGTTTTGTTTACTAAACCAGAATAGAATAATTCCAGAAAAGCGATGTGGTCTGGCTGAGGCTGTAACGTTATAAAACTCTACACCGAATAGTTATGACACACTGGTGGCAATGATACCCTGACACTATTATACTTTAGAAAGTTTCATTGGTGCGATGTTTTTAATTTTTGCTATAGAAAACTAAGTCTCTCTTAACCCTGAGTAACTTATATCTGTTTTATTGTGTATATTACCACATTACATAATGCTCTCGTTGAGCTGTTCAGTTGCATCTTATTGCCCTTGAGGTCATCGTACTTTCCCAATGTCCGGAAAATCGGAAACACACTGCATAATACGCGTAATGTGTTAAATTTTCAATGTTGGTAACAGAGGATGACGATGTTGCAACCACTCCTCGGAATTTGAAAGTCCGGCCTTGCACAGAAGTTTCTCGGGGTATTTCGTGTAAGCACACGACGACATCACGTGCAATGATATCTCCTTGTACAATAAGTTGTACTTAAATGAGAATGTGATATGTATGTACTTGCATTGCGATGTACTTTTTTGTTTCACATGTTCCGCAATTAGAAGACTCTGCATTGCTGAAGAACTCTTTAATGATTGTTTGCATAGAAGATAGATTATCATCTTCGAAATTTAAGGGAATGGTACAAAGAGTTACAACTTTACCACTTTCTGCACAAACTGGACTGCAGGAATGCACTTCACGTATTGTTGGAGATTGAATTAGATCGAACTGTAGATTCGGATGAAAGCTCATCGAGTTCCTGTGGAAGTAATATGTATGGTTGATATCGAGATAACATCTTACTGCGTATGTCTTGCGTTTTATCCCTTCACCGACTATATCAGAAACAATGTTTCAAATCTTCTTTCTTAATTGGTGTCAATACGAAAATATTGTAGATTTCACTTTCGGAAACTGCAGATGCTATTGGACACAAACTGTCCACTGCACAGGTATTTGTCACAGTAACACCCGCCGATGAAAGTTTTGTACATTTCATATTACTGTCATTATTTGAGTTTGGATTACTAACTTTCAATTGGTTGGAGTAATGACCTCCATTTTACTCTGTTCTCTTTACGTCTTCTTTTCCAAGTACTTTCTGCAGTGTCCTCTGACGTTGCCGTTTACTCCTTTTCCATTCTTTGACCTTAATTTCTCTTTACGATTGCTCTTCAGAAAAATACATTTCCCTATCGTTCTACTCATTTTACATTTCTTGTTTTGCTTTGTATTATTGTTCTTCAAGGAAGCGATAATACCTTTTAGAAAAAACAAACCTTGTTGCCCTTTTTTCTGATGCTGTGCTAGATCTTCTCTCATCGAACCCTTCCTCCTCTCCTTCAAGAGACACTGAACATGGAAACAGAATATGAACAGCTTTGCCGCATATCACACATTTGTGTGCACCGGAGGGCATGTTGTTGTTGGCGCATGCCGGGCATGTTGCGGTATTAGAAATACAATTTCTGTTCTTTCTTTCGTAGTCAACAGCCTTGTTGTAAGTCTCCTCGTCATCGTATGATGGAACGTTATCTGTATTTCCAAGTATTTCGGCCATGTCATTCAACTTACTTGATTCGTTAATATTATTATTACTACTAGTATCTGCAGAATCCAACTTTTCTTTACTACTTCCATCTCTGTTGTCATCAGACATTTGTCGTACCACATCTTCATCGTTCCCGCCAGAGTTGCTTTGCTCTTTAAAACAATGCACTAAGCGAGTTTAGCAGATCCCAATATAGCATTGATATGCACAATTACAAAGTCATCGAGACGCATGGAGTGATCTTTATGTCTGAAAATTCTATGTTTAATATCATTGAAATCGCAATCAACAGACGCAGAGCTGGCCGTGAAACGGGTTTAGGGTTAAAGCTGGTAGCATTATGGCCGACCATAGCGGTAAAAATTTACTTACATGTACTATATCATCAACTATTTCTTCCAGGTATTGAAGATTATCCTGATCTCGTTCTATACCTTGTGCATCTCTGTGTCTTTCTTACAATGCCCGCTACCCATCTTTCGAAAGGGGAACTTACTCCGATTTCTAAGTCATGTACTTTATATTCTTCAGTTTCAGTTCCTGATATAGTGTGTGGCATATTCAGAGGATCCCTTCCTTCCATTCTACCTCTGAGTCTTGTTTTCTCTCCTCACACGGAGTGATTGACCCATTATCTACGTTGTGTTCTTCAGTTTGTGAGAAAGCAACAATAAATATACAACAATGTTTGGACGTCGTTTATGTCTATCGACTGTACTATGACGGCTATTGAGGTTTATCGTTCTAAATCCTTTATCTCTGAGAGAAGGACAACCACAAACTAACTTTATAAAATGCGCTACATCAATTCTGAGTATGCAAGAGGGTCTATGATTCTTAGATTCTTGCGTCTGAATCAACTCATAACAGTCCACTAAATACGCTTCAAGAGAAGCAAAGTTAAAAATGATGGCGCTACAGCTTACATTAAAGCAACTGACATATCAGTAACCGCTTCTGTAGGACAGGATGCTCCATCATTCTACCACTGATTAAATAGTATGTAATGCTATGTGTATCATGGCGTGATGACAACATACTTGCTACTGGATATTGATTTTTTGTCATATTGTCATTTAAGACTACAGAATACAATTGAATTCGTTTCTGATTTTCTAGTCTTCTCACTAAATCTCCTGTTGAATCAATACACACAGTAGTGCGTTGATTTTTCTTGCAAAATTTATTATACACTTTCATTTTTGTGGATGACCAGTAGTGGAGGGAAAATTGGTGAAGACCTATGTCCCGAATAGTATCGTCATATAGATGAGTTTCTTTCATAACTATCAATGCCAGAATTGCGTGATCATGCACTCGTTTTCCGGCGATTTCCCTACATCTTGCTATCCTGAGTGCGTTGCAAGTAGGCAGGTCACTAGGTTCAGAATCATCAGTATCCATACGACGATTTGCTTCAATCCTGCGTATCATTGATGATGACACGTTTTCCTCACACAATTGATGAATTTAGCAGCAGCTTCTCCTGTTAACTGCCTTTTACCTCCGGTACAAGCACTGAAATTCCCTTCCAGAACACATCTTACTTATTACAGCTCTGGAACCTTTTCCTGGCTCATGCTCCATTTTCCCTTTAAATTGCGACCTGCAAGTCTTACAGATAGCTCGAATTGTTAAATAATTAACACCATTTGGAACTATATTTGCCCGCTTGTAAGACAAGCATGCCAAATGAGTAACATCCAGAAGTGACTGTTTATCAACGTGGTCCATCTAAAAGGTTCCAGTACTTCATAATGTATGTAAGATATTGGCGTCGTGGATCCTGATCTTTTATATCGGATACGTTTCGGTTTTATTGACTTCCATTCTTCGGCTGAAAGAATAATGAGGAACTCCTTTCGTTCAGTAGTGTTTAATGAAGATAATGACTCAGATTCTGTCTGTTTCTTGGTTCGGAGAACAACCTGATTCCATCTCCTTCTGTACTGTTGGAAATGGTACACCTAAAATGTACCAAGATTTTTTTCTATTTAATTTTACTATTGTATAAATGTTTTTTTTTTTAATTGTTTCATCGCTGGTAGAAGCATTAAACTCATCAGCCAAACTCTTCCAAATGGCAGCAGTTGGTCCGGGTATCACGCCATTTTTGCTGCAGAGAATTTCTTGCCTCTGGGCACGAAGAACTTGTTCTAACTTATTGTCTGATATTGCAGCTCTTTGAGGCATCTTGTACCTGAAAGTAAAGAAGAAATTAATTTCAAAACCCTTATACTGACACCAAATCACTACTATTAAGAACATTTAATTTCTTGCAATTTTGAAGTTGGTCAGTACATATAACACACAGTGATACTGCATAATGACGTGATTTGTACAAGGGCTGTAGAAAAAGAAACGGAACTGTTATTGTAAGATTGTACGTAAATATTTTGAAGAGAACCTACATTGATAGTGCGTAGATCTTGAGCATTAAGGTCAGTGTAAAGCAACGATCTCTAACGTTAGATGGCAGCAACTACCTCCGTTTATGTCTAATGTATTTTATCGTTGCATGAAATTTCAATGCTGCTCCTTCAAATTCAAGCCTAAAGAGCTCAAACTTTCAGAGAAGAAAGTTCATACCCATTTCAAGAGTTCTATCCGTGCCGATTTTTTATTTTTGGTTGATTGCTCAAATCGCTTGATTGTTTATATGAATATCCAAACCTATAACAATGAAGCTCTTTCAACAATGAACAACAATCGGCACTGATAGTACTATTGAAATGGTTATGAACTTTCTTCTCCGAAAGTTTCAACTCTCTAGGTTTGCATTTGTAGTAGCAGCATTCCAATTTCGTAGAACAAAAAAGATACATTATAGACATACGGGGTAGTGCTGCGATCTATCGTTAGAGATCGTTGACTTCCACTAACCTTAACTTGACATTTCCAAAACCATTGTGAAGTTAGCCCTTACCAGGAACCTATTCCCCCCAAAATTATGTCATTCCTTATTTGACATTAGTTGACGATCGCTTCATATTTTTTTTTTCGAGTACGCAAATTGGGATCACTAACTTCGTGCTTACACGGTAAAAAATAGTGTATCTTAAAACTGAGACGAAAGTTTCTGTCCACAAACAGATTCTGTCCACAAAGAAACATTTTGATAGTACCTTGTAGCTACCTAGCATCTCAGAGAAATGTGATTTTTGCTTTATCTCATGGATATATGTAGAAACATTCGACCCACATAATCCATTAACGCTTAAGTTAATAAGTACAATAGAACCTGATTTATGAGCGTGAAACTAATTAACGCCGACACCTATAAACACGCACAGACGTTAGAGTTTTTCGCTCTCCTTTAAAATTGCATTTTTTTTAAATACAATTTTTTTAAATAGCTGCAAAGTACTATCGATTTACATAGAAATATCAGTATTCTTATTTAATTTAAAATGAAAGCATACTGGTTTGCAAATAAGATTAGTAATATTCCTAATCCATGTTTTCGTTCTCAGTTTCGAAGTACAATGTTTTCGGTCCACACACACAACTTTATTTCTCAGTTTTATGAAACCATTTCTACCGTGTACCCTTACCATACTAACCAAATCCAAATCACTAGTTGGACTTTCCTTAGTTGACATTAGTTGTTGCCATCTTGTCATTATTTGACGTTATTTGATGATCAATGCATATATTTTGTAGTGCGCTTATGATGAGTTCTACCTTCACACCTGTACTTAGAATGGTCGGATTGAAATAAAAATCATGCGATTCGATAGATTTTTTGTTAGTTGACGCCATCTTGACGTAAGCTGGCCTTAATTAACATAACTAAACATAATGATGGGGGAAGGGGGGTAAAGGTTTGGTATGAACGTCAAGGCTATCCTGTATGTCTACTAATGGATATTGTAAATCTTGACTTGTTCACTGCAACACGATCAGCTCTGCCAAACAAATCCTACTCTCACGTCCACGAATGTCCATTAAAGCCGCGTACTCCCTGGTCCGCAAACGAGAGAGGGTCAGGGCGAGTGTCTGGCGCCCTAAATCCAGAAAGGTAGGCTAAGGGAGTAAACCCCGACAGAAAATCAGAGTTCCTCCAACGTAGCGGGGGTTGAGCAACAGCCTAACAACCTGTTCCCGGAAAAAAATCTTGTTACGAAGTCTCAAGAAGAGCCTCGGAAGGGATGGGACAATCGGAACAGGACTAGGCTATCTAACAAGGAGTTGAGTATTGGAACGTGGAACGTCCGAACTTTATATAAACCAGGGACACAAAGAAACTTAGAATCCGAACTAATGAAACACAAAGTACAGATAGCAGCGATACAGGAAATACGGTGGACGGGGAAGGGCATTATGGATACATCATCATCACACAATACCATATAGTGGAAAGGATTCGAACAGTCACGAAGAAGGAGTAGGCTTTATAGTAGACAAAAAAACTTAAGCAAACCATTCTAGATTTTAAGCCACACAACGAACGAATTGCAGTGCTAAGAATAAAATCAAAATTATTCAACCTCTGTATAATCAACATATACACACCAACCGAAGATAAAGATGAAACAACAAAAGATACATTCTATGCAGAACTTGAACGTGTATACGAATCATTGTCTATAAACGACGTTAAAATGATAATAGGAAATGCAAATGCAAAAATAGGTAGGGAGGAAGAGTATAAAGAAGCAATAGGAAAACACAGTCTACATGAAAGCAGCAATAATAATGGCACTAGACTCATCGACTTCTCTATGAGCAAAAATATGAGAATAAGTTCAACATGTTTCCCTCACAAAGATATACATAAAGGAACATGGAGATCACCGGATGGAAAAACATGCAATCAAATAGATCATGTCATTATAGATAAAAGAGCAGGAACCAACATATTAGACGTTAGAACATACCGGGGAGCAAACAGTGACTCAGACCACTACCTAGTGAAAGTAAAATACAGATGCAGGACGAAAGGACGAAGGTAAGCAGCGAACAAAGAAAATCAACATTCATAATCTAAGGATCCCAGAAGTAGCCAAGTAATACGAAGGCGAAATAAAAAATTAAAGTCGCAGAGAGAAGAATGGACATGGGTGAAGGAAGCATTGATGATAAATGGAATATAATGCAAACCATAATAAAAGAAACGCCCAGAGAGACGCTAGGTTACGAAAAGAACGAAGGAAAGAGAGATTGTTTCGATGATGAATGTGGGGAAGCTATCCAGCAGAAAAATCAAGCGTACAAGGAATGCAAAAACAGAAACACACGACAGAAGAGAGCAGAATATGAAAGATTGAGGCGAATAGCTGACAAAACATGCCGAAAGAAAAAGACAGTGGCTAAACAAGAAGTATATGGACATAGAAGAAGAATTCAAACTCGGTAACCAGTACAAAGCATACAGGGAAATAAAAAAATATAAAACAGGGGTTCAAACCAAGAACAGACATGTGCAGAGACAAGGACGGAAATATATTGGGAAACAAGACAGACATCAAAAACAGATGGAAGCAATATTTCTGTGAACTACTCAACCAACCAGCAGATGAGGAGGAAAATGAACTCGTAGAGGGCGAGACCAGCTCAGAGGAGAAAGAAGAAGGGGACGCACCGAAGCTAGAAGAAGTACGGGATGCAATAAAGAAACAAACAAAACAAATCACCAGGAACAGATGGTATTACGGCAGAAATGATAAAGCATGGGGGATAAAGAACTAATGGAAAGCATACATAAATTAATAGTAGACATCTGGAGAAAGGAACAAATACTTAAAGAATGAAAGAACATTATTAGATGTCCAATATACAAGAAAGGAGGCAAACAGAATTGCAGCAACTACAGAGGTATGTCCTTACTAAACACGGGGTACAAAATCTTTACTAATATTTTAAATACACGGCTAAAAGAATACGCAGAAAGGATAATAGGGAAGTACCAAGCAGGATTCAGAAGAAACAGAACAACGGCAGACCAAGTACATACGCTGAAACTAATACTAGAGAAATGTTGGGAGTATGACGTGGAGATATACCAGATATTTATAGATTTTAAACAGGCATACGATAGTATAAATAGAAATATGTTGATGAAAGGAATGCAAGAACTGGGAGTACCACGGAAAATAAGAAACTTAGAGTCACAATAACAGAGACGATGGCACAGATCAAAATTCAAGATGAACTGACAGACCCATTCGAAATAATACAAGGTTTAAAGCAAGGAGACGGAATGGCACCACCTTTGTTCAATCTGGCACTAGAATATGTAATAAGGAAAATAAACATAGACACATCATCAACCATTATGTACAGAACCGCCCAAATCCTGGCATATGCTGATGACATCAATATAAATGCAAGAACTGCGAATACAGTAACAAACGTCTACACGGAACTAGAAGATTCAGCTGAAGTAATAGGACTGAAAATAAAAGTAAAACGAAAGCAATGGTCCAAACAAGACATAACAACCAGAACGCAGCCACCAAACTAAAAGATAATCTACAGGCACAAAACTGCCAAATAGAAAACGTAGATGAGTTCACATATCTAGGTACACTAATCACGAATAGAAACGATGAACCGAAAGGAATGCAAAGAAGAATAACCCAAGCAAATAAAGCATATTACAGTCTACTCCCAATAATTATGAAAAACAAAGGTATACACAGGAGCACGAAAACTAAACTATATGAAACAATAATTAAACCAGTGATACAATACGGATGCGAAACTTGGACCCTCACACAAAGAGATGCAGACAGAATAAACGCCTTCGAGCGGAAAATTCTTAGGAGAATATTTGGACCGATTAAACATAATAATCAATGGAGAAGCAGATACAATGCGGAATTGTACGAGCTATACAAGAAACCAGATTTAGTAACAGACGTCAAATTAAGAAGGTTCCAATGGGTATGACACGTGGCCAGGATGAGTGCAGATAGAATAACAAAGAAAGCACTAACAGGCAGGATGTATAAGAAAAGGCCAGTAGAAAAACCGAAGAAAAGATGGGAAGACGGGGTAAGAAAAGATTCTTACAAATTACTGGGGATTCGAAACTGGATGGACGCCAGTAAGAAGAGGGAGGCATGGAGGCAACTTTTTGGGAAGACCAGGGCCCGACTTGGGCTGTAGCGTCATAGAAGAAGAAGAAACAATGATATATTGTATGGCATCCTAGGCCTGAACCTTGCACCAAAACTGTTTATTCACATTGACATGATATAGACCGCATAATCACATTCAGTGGAACTTTTCTGCATCGTATGATGACTACACATCAACGCTTTTAAGCAAAACACATGTATGGACAATATTAAAGCGGAAGAAACAAGGCATGCATAAAACTAAATAACAAGCAACATGTAACATTTGTTAACATTTGTAAACAATCATATAATTGCAAATGTGTGAATAGCGCAATAAACTCTTCCGGGCTGTGTGGTTGGAAAAACAGGAAGCTTAAACTGCATGGTCCATCACCTCCACTGGAATCATGCTGACCCATGTAGTTTCCACGCTCCATCGTTTCTCCAAAAGGGGAAACTGCTCTGACAAAATACGAGAGTACCGTGGAACGGAGAGCATTCAAGTGAACGAACAGAGACACTGGAACGATTCCACAGTACTGCAGCAACCTAATTGGAAGATGTTGACATTCATTTTTACTTACGGCCTGTAGTACACAGAAGAAACGGTTTGCTTCTGGTTACCAAAAATGTTGTTAACGTAGTCCCCAAGCAAAACTTATTTTCACTCAACAAAGTTTGTTTAAACATTCTACATTGCGAGCACTGAAAAAAAATTAACAACGACTACCAGGATTAGATCAAACGGCCCAGTATTTTTTAGTTTGATGCGTTACCGATATCGTTTTGACACCACACTTCCTGAGTGACCTGTTTCTTTGTAATTATATATAAGCTAAACATGGATCTTTAATAGTTATATTAATATTACAAAATGAACTATTATTTGCTTGTCAATTACAGAATTTAGAGCATCAGTTAACACTTCTGAAGGATTTGGTCGTGTTTAAAATGTTGCTGCTTTCTGAATATTTAATGTGATTTGCACACACGAATGAGTATCATAGATATAAATGAGTTCAAAAAAAATTGGTTTATTTAATGGAACCAAATTGGTTTGTTTGAAGCAAGAAACAAGAATTCTAGTAAACAAAGTCGATTCTCAGTTTTATAACGTATTTGTTACCCTGATAATTTACGTACGATACGAAGAAACACTTTAATGCTATATTCATTATTAATTAGCGCACAGTAGGTCTTATAGTACAATAATATTGTATTTATCTGCAGTTATGATGTACGAAATTTTAAGTTCTAAAGGTTTTCCTATATGAGCTGAACTCCACTTAACTTTAACTAACAAATGTGAGCTAACAAGTTTCTCGGACAATTGCGCGACAATGTAGCCGCAAATGAAAAATGACATACTGATAGTTTCATGATATACCACACATATATCATAAAAGCTTATGATAGCGTAAATTTGTATCTTTATACAGGGTATTCACATAAATGAATTTTCCTGATAAGATTAATTGGAATGCTTTACTAAGCTAGAACTGTAAATTACAAATACATAAACAATTACTAACAGAATTTTCCTTAGAAAAAGATATGAGCCAGGGGTTTCCCATTTCAAAATATTTGTTTAATATTGCTTTGATGCAAATAATCAAACAGGGGAAAAAAGAATGATATGAATACAATATCAAAATTATAATCTAAAATCCATGTCTTTTGTTGATGACATTTTGTGTCTACCAAGGTCAGAAACAGAAATAAATAAGCTGTATTGAGGGCAATGAACAAGCAACGGATGTGAAGCTCAATAAAGACAAAACAAATGGTAATGTGTAAAGAAAATTAACAAAAACATAATAAATATGGGGTATGAAAGAAAATATTAAAGTATTCGCATCATATTGGTTTAATGACATACGTGAAACATTCAAATATAAAAAAAACAAATGTTATATAATGTGATGGTACAATCCTGATACAATAGCAGGTAGCTGCATGTTAACTGTACTATTAGAAAGTAGAATTATATTAACCGTTAAGTTTACAAGTATGGAAGGATAAAATGAAATATTTAGAGAATGTGTTTATTGTCATCGTGTATGCCCTAAAGAGCAAAATACCTATTGATTTCTCGTCTGTAAAAGAAATATATAAATATTTAATAAACATCAAAGAGAAGCATATTCCGTTCATACATCTAAGAAAAAAAACAAATTGGGAACGCACATGGAATAATTTAGAAGAACTGGCAAAGAAGCCACAACTGTATAATATTTTGTTTCAAATTATGCGTAACATATACTCAACAAATGAATTATTAAATTTAAAAGGAATTCAAAATATTAACATGTGAAAAATGTAATACTGTTGATTCTCTACAACACAAAATTGTTAACTGTGGACACAAACAGTATGGGAAGATTATAATCAGATTATAGAAAGAATAACTACAGAGGTTTTTTTAAATCTATTCTTTCACATAAATTATATATAGACCAGAGTTTCAAGATTTTCCAATAGCAAAGAGAAGAAGAATGAACTGAATAACCAGTAAAACTGTACTTATAATCTTAAAGGAAGGTAATATTAATACAAGAGAAGTATATTTAAATGCTTTGAGGTTTCACTTTCCAGAAAAAATAAACAAACAAAAGTTGTATAGAAATCATATAAGAGCAGTAAGTTAAGGTGTTAAGAATGATGCACTGATAACCATATCACGAAGTGTAATGTTCATGTTTAATCAGAGAGAAACAAAATAAATCATATACTTCATAAAAAGCAGGTAAGGCATCGAGCTACCAACTAGTTGACCTGTGTTCAAGTTTCATTGGTACCATCGGATTTTTTCTTCACTGGTGCCAAACAAATTAGCGTAAATACATTTCTGCTTAAAACAAATAAAACTTCGTTTGCGCCCTATTTGAACAAATTTTATCCTGAATCAAGGATTTTTCTCTATGTACACTTTGGCTCTGGCCGAATAGATGGTGATGGGAAAATGGATAAAAATAAAGAAACTGGGTGAAAACGGGAGAACACCGAGCATTACTACTTACACGGCATTAGTCCACCACAAGTCCCACAGGACACGAACCGGGATCGAATCGGCTCCTTACCAATAAACGTTAAAAAAAAGTTCCACAACTCAAAACCGTAAAATTTTGCGCGAGAAAAGAAGTTACTTTTTCTTTAGAAGATTTACACAAAATCGTCAATCGGAACAGTTACACTTCTGCTATCTATCAGTCATCGATGTACAGTAGATCGACTTGTGACATTTTTGTCAAATGAGGATGGTTCTCTAATACTTTCTAGTCAACACTAAAAAAATGTGTAACACTTTTATTGCAAGCGTGAGATATGTAGTCAAATGCATATCCAAAGCACGTCCAATTTAGGATTATGTTTATATTTTTTGTAGTAAGCTATCATTGTGTCGTTTAGGTACCTTGAGACCCTGCAAGTCACCAAGTTGCAAGTTTATTATTTTAATTCCTGGTTCATTTATTTTACATTGTATGTGCAGATAAGTGACAATAACGAGTACCTGTGTTACCTTCTGAAAGCAGTAGATGTTGCATATTCGCTTTGGCTGCTTGTATAAAATGATCAGCGTACATATATTTTCAATTTGCGAGAAAGTATGGGATATCAGGATCATGAATGGAAAGTTTATCTTTTTATTTTCTAGCGTTATCCACTCGACTACTTTTCTCTGGTTCTTCTGTTCATATATATCAATATATATTTTGCATAGTCCCTTCATTGTCTTGTTTACATAATAAACAACTTGACTTAGTTTGGCTTCTCTGAACAACTGCAAAGCCCTTGGTGATTGCTAGGGATGATATTATTTGCTTAATTACTCTTACTTCGAAGTAACCAACTATACTAGAAAATGTTCGTGCTCAAACATATTAATCAGTATAATATATTAGTAGTATCAGTATTTCTTAAATCGATCGTAAGAAATAAAACACAGATTAATATAAATGGGTTAGTATTCTTCAAGGTTGTCCAATTCAGTGATACTGATACAAAATAATATAACAGATCAGGTTACATTCCAATATCTACAGTTTAACAAATAAGCATTGGTTAGGTCAGGTTGAATCTAATTAAGTTTAGTACAGCTTAGATTCAATTAGGTTAGTTTTTGTTGCGTGTAGTTCATGCATCCATGTAAAATTACAGATATGATCAGTACATGCTCTGATCCAAAACGTAATAAACTATAGCATATATTTACAAAGACATGCGGTATATCATCAATCATATATTATTAATCCAAAGCATGGTTATCCAGAAATACCATATTCATGCGCTTAGCCAAGTCCATATCAAGCTGAACAAAACATGTATTCTTTAACTCACTTCTAAACCGCTCCTAGCATTTCAAAACATACATCCTTCAAGGATCACTATCCAAATACCAATGGATTACATCACTGGTATCATAGTTCACATATGTTCCATATATTCATATCGCAATCTAAATTTCTGAGCACTTGTAGTTTGTTTACTAAAGTTAAGTTGAACAATCAATAAGCACTAGAACGTTCTAGCCATTCAAAACATTCATTATTGCATTCCAACTGTTACCAAGAACGCTAAACTACATACAAGTATCCACACGTGAAAGTCAATATTAGAATATCCAAGTTGCCACTTCAATATGAGTAACTACTATAAAATAGATCCATCTCGAAACTGCTAAACTCATTCGCCATGTTTAGTCTAAATCCATTTCTAACATTGTCTATTCCTACCTTTATGCACTTTGTGTGTTTCGTTACACCTTCTGTGTTATTCAACTGCAAAAAATTACTTTATTCGGAGCAGATACCTTTGACTTTTTGAATGTCTAAAGGGATGCCCCCACATGAAGTTTTCTGCCCAAATCAAAATACGTACCTCCTAATTTTAACCCTTCTAGAAACCTGAAACGTTTCAAGGAAATCAAAGTTGAATATGTTGTATTTTGGCACATATTGTTCTATTCTTCAACTTTGGAAGGGATTTGTCTCATCAAATTGTTTTCCGTCCCAAGCAAACAATACGTATCTTCTAATTTTAAACCATCTACACACTTGCAAAGTTTCAGAAAAATCGGAAATGGGCATTTTGTGATTTAGTACATCCACATTTTATCATTCTTGAAATTTAGAGGAGTGTATGCCCCTTCAAATCGGTTTTGGGACTAAACAAAAATGAATATCTTCTAATTTTAGCCGCTCCACAACCTGCAACATTTCAAGGAAAACGGCGGAAGTCCATTGTTAGTCATTGTGCATAAACACAAAGATCTATGCATAAACACGTAGAAACCATCTACAAATATCCCCACTGGCTCACCTTCAATATTCCTAGAATGAATCGGGGACAATAATTTAATACATGTTCATAAAATTTTACCTATTATACACACACGATTCTAAATAGAGAATATTTTGATCTGAGAATGTTGCTTTCTCTCGAGCTCCCAAAAACTTAACTTTCATATCTTACCCATGAGCCCAATTTTAAAAACTAAGTATCTCCAGTGAATATTGTGCACAAACGCTAATAATGCGTGCACAAACGATTGCAAGTAGAAAATTTTCGATCCGAGCAGTTTGCGTTTTTCATATCTCCAGCCTCTAATTAAGAAATTTAATTTTCTCAGTTTCTAGCGTAGAAACGTGGATAATTCGTGCACAAACATGCACAAAATATTACAATAAGAATTTTTTGATATTGAAAAATTGGGGTGGCTCAGGAAACGTGCACAAACTATGCAGAAACGATTCAAATGAGAAAGTTTTGGATCCGACTAAGTTGGGGGCTGTCGTTTCTCCAGCAACCCCATTTTTTTTTTCTAATTATACACTAACGTTAAAAATGCGTGCACTAATATACACAAACAATTGCAATAAGAATTTTTGTTTTTGAAAATCTAGGGTGTAGAGGAAATTGTGGCCCCCATTTTGAACTGCAAAGATCTTGCTTAATAATCGTGCAGAGTCGTTAATAATGCTTGCACGAACGAGCACAAAAGGTGCTCAAACGATTGGAATAATAATTTTTGTTTCTTTTAAAAAATGTTAGGCTGAGGAAATCGTTGCCACTATTTTGAATTGCTAATATCTGCTATTTTGAATTGCTGTTCTTAATAATAGTGCGCAAACTTTAAAATATTGTGCAGAAACGTGGGCAAACGAATGCAATAAGAATTTTCAATTTTCGAAAGCTTGAGGAGGATGAAGAAATGTTGGACTTCTGTTTGAATTGCTAATATCTCACTTAATAATTGAGCACAAACGAATCCAATCACATTTTTTTTTTTTTTAATTTGAGCTGAGAAAATCGTAGTCACCATTTTGAATCGCTAATATCTCAATAATTTTGCCCAGACATTAAAGCATTGTCCAGAACCGTGCGCAAGCGATGCACAAACGATTGCAATAAGAATTTTTTATTTTCGAAAACTTGGGGAGGCTGAAGAAAACCTGGACTCCCTTTTGAATTGCTAATATCTCACTTAATGATTGTAAGCAAACACTGAAAATCCGTGCACAAACTTGCACAAACGATTGCAATAAGAATTGTTGATATTGGGGAGATTGGACGAGCTGATGAACTGATGGCCGCCATATTGAAGTGCTAATCTCACTTAATAATTGTGCACAAATGTGCACGAACGATGCACAAATGATTCCGAACAAAAAGATTGGAATTCGAGAAATTGGGGGCTGCCATTTCCCCAGCCCTTCCAAATTAAAAGTTGATTTTTTACAGTGCACAGCGCTAAGAATACGTCCAAAACATGTACAAATGCTGCACAAACAAATGTAATAAGAATTTATGTTTTGAAATATTGGTAGGATGAAGAAATTATCTCACTTAATAATTGTGCACAAACGTGGAAAAATGATGGACGAACGATTGCAATAGGAATTTTTATTTTTGAAATATTGAGAACTGAAGAAATGGTGGTCGCCATTTTCAACTGCTATTATCTCACTTAGAAATTGTGCACAAAACCTACAAATGCGTGCAGAAATATAAACAAACGATGCAAAAACGATTGCAATAAGGTTAATTTTATTTTTGAAAATTTCGATGTGCTGAGGAAATGGTGACCAATTTTTTAATTGCTATTACCTCACTTAAAAATTGTGCACAAGCGCTAAAAATGCGTGCACAAACGATTCCAATGAGAAAAGTTTCGATCCGAATACTTGTAGGGGATGTCTCCTGCCCCCAATTAAGTTTTTAATATCTTCGGTTTCCAATTGTGCACAAACGTGAGAAAAGTTTACACAAACCTGCACAAATGATTGGAATAAGATTTTTTTGTTTTCGAAAAATGTTGGGGGGAGAGATGAAATGGACGTATTCGGAGTGGCTAATTTGTGTATCATTTAGTACACATTTTGCTAAATATCGATCATTGCTGCAGAGGTTAACTTCCGTAACTTACTTAGTATTCTGCATTATTTTTTTTCTCAAGTGATGTATACTGAGTGCTATTCAAATGTAAAAAAATATATACATTTTTTGTAATACAGCGGTAATACCTTTGTACAAATCTTGCATACTTTTAGATTGTGGTTTCTTTGTCACATTCGACCAGACGTTCTCTAGTGACACCGAGAAAAGTTGCCACCAGGTAAATGAATGAGCTTTGTGAGGAAATATACAGCTTGAAGAAAATATTTTGCGACTTTGGAAACATCTTTTTACAACAATACCTGAATAAAGATTGATGTTTTGTTTCGTAAGTACCTTAATAAAAAAAACACAGCTATATTTCACCGCATTATGAGTTTTACTTAATTACGTACTATGAAAGAGCAAGTGCGTAACTTTCGGTGTGTAAGCTCTGACATTTCGTGCAATACAACATGGAGGAAACTACCTCACGAGATTCCCAACATCAAAATAAGAAGAATAGTACAGATCACCGAGGGTGTATAAATGATACGTTTCGGCGCTATATGCTCCGAAAGTATGGCAAAATGAATTTTTGAGGTACCGCGCCGCCTAAATTCTGCTGTTAATTGTATGGGAAATATGAAACTGAAAGTTTTCAACTCAGGTCTATCCAAAGGCATATTCCTAAACTGTACAATGGGTGGGCAAGGGACTGTCCAAAGGAAGTAGGGTATTCCCAGATATTCTCTGAAATAAAGGTGGGTGAAAACAGCATAGATGGTATAACCTTACAGCAAGTAATGATAGTTCGTTTATTACTCAAACGAATAAAAAACTAAAAAATAATTTAATTTGCTGATTAATATTTTTAGAAAAGGTGTGTGGTTGTATAACAAACAGTAAATTACATACATTTCAACGAACATTTGGTGTACTTGTTATAAGTAAAAGAGGCTGTCATTGCCCTGTTAGATGCCAGCAATTAAGTTTATCATCTGTACTAATAAGGAAAGTCGTCTGATTCGTGCTAAATTTGATCCACATTTACTTCAGAGACTGTCTGTGAATTCTCTACTTCCTTTGGGGAATTCCTTGCGCACACATTGCACACTTTTAGAATATGCATATCTGGATAGAGAATGTTTTCAGTCTTTAAGGGTACCATGCCGCCTCAGTTCTACTGTTAATGTAATTGGAAATATCAAGCTCTAGAGTTTATTTTCCGACACATTCGGCAGCATTTAGCGCCGAAAGAAAGTATTTTTGCACCCTCGATGGTCTATTCTTTTTTCTTATTTTCATGTCTGGAATTTCTTAAAGTAAGTTTGTTGTTGTTTTGCAGCACTCTGCATTTAGTTAGCTAATGGAATTAATGCGTAGGAAATGGAAAGCACGTTCTCGATGGCGGACCTCCTATGCCTATAAAGATTTATGTCTCCATATCTCGAATTCTATGCATAATATTTTGCTCAAATACTTTGAGTACGTCCTTGTTCTTGTCCTTAGTGCGTGACTCCCCGTCACTGTAATGGTCTTTTTTAAATTACGTTAAAAACACTTTTTCTTTAAGGATAATAAGTGTCGTGTAATGTTACATGACGTTGTACAGTTTTGAACGAGAAATAAATCGGATAAGCTACGGCTGGCACATACCAGCTGGAAAAACGTTTCCATCCGCTGAAATGTCTTGCCTTAACTTTTATATATGTAAGGAAGATACAGTTTTTGACACATGGTTACTCATCCATAGCAGCTATACATGTTTCGATTTATATACGAGTTTCTTGTCTGCCAATGTTTGCGAGTGAGTATGAGAAGCGTCCTTCTACGGTCTACTCTCTCTCCCTCGTTTCATCCACTGAGCGCTGGTGTTAAATTTGAAAATGAAACCAAAATTGAATACTAAATACAGTATCAGTTAAACACACGCATATATTACATGCGCCAGTCATACTAACTTAGAGTTGCCACAGTTTTACTCAGTCTCTCCAGGAAATCACAAGTACCCAATCCAAAATGTTATGTTGATGGCTGACGTTTCATACCTCAAACCTTTCTCTCAGACTTCACGCTATTTCAAGAACGCCACCGCTCAGGCTTCAAGTTTGCTAATATCACAAACAAAAATCAAGCGGTGATAGTACTATTGGTAGAACATTACTTTCGCATTAATGAAGCCTCGATATCGATACCAGTATCTGACAATCTTGACCGAGATATTTCCTGGGATTTCCTAGATATGAATTTTATTTAAAGCTTTCAAGCAACTTTGGCTCAGACAGAATGGATGATGATGAGAGAATTGGTGGAATGAAGAAAGTGGTAGGAAATAGAACAACACCGAAAAATCCTATATACATACTCATCAAAGGTGAGCGATCTGCCAGTAAGCCACCGTGCCATACAGGGTTTTTCTCAGTCACACCAGACAAACGCCGGGATGATCCCTTCAACTTAGGCTATGACCGATGTCTTCCTGTATCATTTGCCTCTACATACTATTCCAGCGTGAGTCATACATGCCTAAGGACCACTAACAAATTTTTAAAAGGAAAATAGATATATTTCTTCACAGAGAGTGTCACGAGGTCATCGGAACGACTCATCGCTGATTTTATGGGATTACGGGATGGTGTTCGTTATTCGTTAATTTAAATGTTACGATATTTGAGTCAATGCAAAAATATGTACCACTAACAGTTGATCGAACTTAGCACTGCTCGCGTAGCATTAGCGATTTCGCTAGCAGGGCGGAAACACTACATGATGATGATTCCCAAATTTCTTCCGCAATCTATCCTCTTTCATTTTTGAATTTTATTTATACCCTTTAGGAATGTAAGGCTCTGGTCGAGATAGGGGAGGGGAAAGGATTCGGAAAGGTGCCGCCGAGGGTCTATGTTGAAAGTGCCCGGTGTGACTGAGGAAAAA
This sequence comes from Lepisma saccharinum, assembly GCA_022664845.1. NCBI lineage: Eukaryota > Metazoa > Arthropoda > Insecta > Zygentoma > Lepismatidae > Lepisma > Lepisma saccharinum. Next base: position 31,788 of record JAGDQP010001208.1, on the reverse strand, counting down.
CCTCAGTCAGGATGTTCGACCGCTGGGATCAAACCCACGATCTCCATCCAGAATGCTACGCCAGCGCTCTACCACTGGATCCCCTTTTATGTAATCCATTAAGTGATGTATTTACATTTCATGAGCATATTTATATTAAATAAAATAGGATATGCCAGGCTTGGAAATAGTTTGTGACAATTATCGCTTGGCTGTGTTATTCTTCCTCACAGTTTTAGTTTTTAAAATGAGAGAGTCCAACACCTGACAGTTCAAGAAAAACAAAATATAAGAAATATTAACGCATTATATAGGTAAAACAAATACGTAAGGTATAAAAATAAACAATAGAATAAGCATGAGCTATCTGCTTGAGTGCAAGAGATGGATAAATCAAAGTCAAAATCAAGAACAGACAAAAAAAATGCTGGCTTTTGAATGAAAACTAACCACTGAGAACTAACATTATGATAAAATAAAGAGAAAGTGCTTCACACTACTGGGTAATTTAGCGGGTATAGGTAGGACTCGATGTACAGTCATATCCTTTTCGTGAGTCCTAGATTATTTCTCATTATATAAATGAGGAAGAAGTTACAAATTGCACAATACATAGACAAAAGCTGGCACTCGAAATATGGGAAGTCACAAAGGACTTGTTTTAATAACTATAAAATAAAACATACATTTATAGGAACCTAAATGGGTTCCGGGTTCTGCTAATAATATGATGTAATTATAGACCTCCTTATGGCTCTAATAATCACGAAAATGGAAGAAATATGTGTGTGCTTGGCGGGTTGCATACCTGAATTCCCTTAAAACTGTTTTCCCCCTATCATATCCTAAGATATCTTCTGAGTTTGGTCGGCAAAATATATATCCACAATGTCAAATCCACAACTTTTTATCACTATTATAAACCGATTTCATTATTGAAATAGCGTTTGAAAGCGCATTCCAAAACAAATAAATTTGATTATCACACTTTTTCTGATCAGAGTAAGCCTTATTTAGTTATTTACCAACATATGTTATAGTGTACTTGGCATCCGCCACCATATTGGATCCACCATGTTGAAAGTTTCCCCTACTTAGACTGTTCTAAATTTTCAGGATGTTCTTTCTAATGGTCCAAGAAACACAAGGCTGAAGAAATAATTTCTGTTGCAATTAATTCCAGGTTGCGCCCTATTTTGGGGTAACTTATTGGACTATAATGAGAGATTAGTAGAAAATACTACAACAAAACATATGATAATTGCTATGATGAAAAACAAGAATATCAAAAATTGCCCTTCTACATGTCAAGAACGTTAAATATAAGTTGACTTCAACAGTAAGAAAAATAAGGTAATTTCTTGTGCCCCCATAAAGTGTGTTGAAAAAGAAAAGAGCTACAGTATATTGTTTCTACAGGACGAACGTAATTCGCTCATTTTGGCTTCACAATTGAATAGTTCAGTGTTTTTCAAACTGGGTTCCGTAACGAGTATGTAAGGGGTCCCCTATAGTTTGAGGTATAACGAGAATTTCCTTCCTGATATTTACGTCATATTACACAGAGTTACTGATATAAAATAATTTTAAGACATAGAATCCTATGGCGATCGTTTGTTACTGCGGCGATGAACTTGCGAGTTCCGTACGCTGCAGAGAAAGTAAGTAAGTAAGATAATGTCAAGCTATTGATAAAGTGAGACGTTTCTGATTGATACCAAAACTAAAGGAGTGTTTAAGTAACTTTTCTTGTCTTGCGACACTTGTTTATTTGTCAGATATTTTCTGACTACATTTAACTGAAGTCTTCAAGATTCTAATGCCACTGTATTTTCAGTGCAAAACAAAATTGAAGCCACAATTCTAAAAAAAAATAGAAGTTTCATCTCACTGAATCGACAATAACGTTCAATACAATTCTTTTCACACGCTGAACGACTTTCCGTCCATAAGTGAAACGAACTTCCAAATTAAGATTGTGACAGCATGAAGGAGCATTTGGTTTTTTTGGGGGTTCCCAATTTAGTGCTTACCTTCCGGTTTGCAACGAGAAAAAAAATTGGATCAAAATTCAGTTTCTAAACAATAAAAATGAGCTGTCGCCAAATGAGGACCAGCTTACTGAGTTGTCCTGCGATTCGTCCTTGAAGATGTTGTTTCAAAGTTTATGTTTACTGGACTTTTTGGTTACATGTGTGTTTCTTGTATCCTCATGTTTTGAGAAAGTGAATTTCACATCTGATGCCTTTCATGACCAGTTTACTTGTGCGAGTCAACATTTTTTTTCGTTTGTTCAATATAAACATAAGCACAGAGACAGATTTGATATAGAACCAAATCTACGCCTGAAAATCTCCATTTGAAAATCTAGATATGAACAAGTTGGTGGCCTCGAAACAAAACTATCACATTGAAAACTTGTTAGTAACCAAAACTGTTAGTTAATAATAATGTTTTACTACTAATTTGTGGATTATAATATTGTTAGCGAACTGTATTCAATTATACTTTCATGTATTTAAATTTTGTCTTTTGTTTAAAGCTACAGAAAGCACAAGGATAAATATTGATACTGTACTAGCATGTGTAATATTCTTCGTGGTTATAGGAGCATGCGTTGGCAGGAAAACTATCAGCTAATCCCATCAGTAATGTCGTATTTTCGTGAGGACAAGAACGGTAACTTACCTGGAACACTATAGTTAGTCAGGAAAATAGTCTCCATCTGATTCCATAACACTTTGCCACATATCAACCAGTTATTGAATCCATCGCTGAAAGAAGACTTCGGTTTTGGAGTCAAAAACTAGGTCACTGTTCGTCGCACGTCATCCTCAATTTTCAGTGTTTTCCTGGAAACGTTGTTTTGCAGGTTGCGAAAAAGACAGTAGTCTGTCTGTTGGTAAGATATAAAGATAAGATAAAATGAATTTAATGGGTGGTAACAGCACCATGGCTTACGCCCTTCCCCACTGCCTGTTGCCGAAAGATCTGGTGAAAACACCGGGTTGGGGAGCTTCTTCCAGCCACATTCCTTGACCTTAGCACAGGTTCTTTCTGCCACGCATGGGCACGCGTTATCACCGTGAATGAGCACACCCTTACGATTAGCCAGAGCAGCACGTTTCTCCAACAACGCAATCCGTAGGCTTTCAAGCTGCTGACAGTAGACATCTGCATTGTTGGTTTGGTTACGTGGTAAGAGTTTAAAATATATCTATTATGACAAATCTCAATTCAAACACTCAACATCACTTTTCAGGGGTGGAGGATCCTGTTTTGGAATAGTTCCTGGGTCTTCCCTTTAGATATCCACCGCCGTTTGTGTGTAATGTTATGGAAGAGGACCCACTTTTCATCCCCTGTCACCGTCGTGTCCAGAAATGACTCGTGTTTGTGACGTGTAAGCAGGGAAGTGAAGGTGGGTACGCAGGCTGCAAAATGTTGGGAAAGGCTGGTATACTCAAAAGTTCATCCTACTTGTTGTTTAGTCTATTGGAACAAACTTTTAATAGAAGATACGTCATGAATTCACGAGTAAGCGCAGTCACTGATCAAGTGTTTTATTTTCTGAGATTGATTTAAGCAATCCTCAATTAGTAAATATCTAACTTTTCGTCAGTTTCCTTGTGTTCGAGCCCAAGGATTTCACATATAACGTCTCATATTCATTGATGTTTCATTATACTTGCATGTATAAACTATTGAGAACAATCCTAATTGAGTACTCTCTCTGCAGGGCTAGTAAATAGAAACATTTCTTCAGAAAGGGATATTCTGGAAAACGCTTACGTGTCTTAGGTACGTTCCAGGAGAGTGAAGAAGGAAGAGACAGATTAGTTGTCACCAATGATTCTTCTCTAATATTTTTTCTCTGTGACCCTCTTTTAAAGCAGATCCACGAATATCCTACTATAATCAGAATGATCAATATCGGAGAAGAATGGTTAGAAGGTCAATAAGGTTTAAAGAGGGTGGGACGAAAATGTAAAAATGATCCAATTTGTCAGTTGTCTTCCCTTGCTCCCCATAAGCCTTTCTGAAAGTAATCTTATTTTCTGATATCATGCATAACCATTCTTCCTTTACTGCCTTCTGAGTCTAGATTTCTTCTATGAATAATGAAAAGGTCATCAGGAAGATTGGGCGTCGGTGGAAGTATAAACCTTGTGGGTAAAGATTTGGTGAAGTTTCATAGGAAAACCGGAAAACAGGTTGTACGTAAACCTAACTAACTCTATGACTTACGGAACTCGCAAGATCATCGACGCAGTAACAAAAGTTCGCCATTGGATTCTATCCTGGGTAACATCAAGCTACTTTTCATCACGAACACCTACATTTCGAAGATCTCTTCTAATAATGTCCTTCCAACGACGTCTCGGTCTTCCCAATGGCAAACTTCCTTCCGGCCTTCCAACCAGGATAAAATATAATTTTCGTTTTTTTTTCATCCGAGCTACATGGCCTGGCCACCTTAGTCGTCGCGATTTCATTACTTTTACAACAACTGGCGAATCGTATTGTCCTTGCAGTTCTTCATTAAGCAGTCTCCTCCACTCTCCAGTCATCTCGTCCCGTTACGGCCATAATATCTTTCTCAAAACCTTATTTTTAAATACACGTAATTTATGTTCATCTGCTAGGGTCGTACTCCAACTTTCGCAACCGTAAAGTATTACCGGCAGAATATCCGTTCTGTATATTTTCAATTTCAATTTCCTTGATATTTTTCGCGATGTTAGAAGTTTTTTGACAATAGAAACATGCGCTGCACGATACAAAGCGACTTTTAATTTCTTCCGTGACCTCATTTTTGCTTGTTACGTATGCTCTCAAGTATTTAAATGTGTTTACTTTCTCTATGACTTTATCTCTAATTCTTATGTTTTTATTTCCTTTATTCCCTGTGTTTCGGCTTCTTATTATGTATTTTGTTTTATCTACATTTACTTGTAGACCTATCTCAGCACGCTTCTACTAATACATCGGTGTTGCTTTGTAGGGCATCTATATACCAGGTGTATGCATAAGTAGTTTTCGGTTTACCTAAGAGATGGCGACAGCAAAAAGTACGCAGCGTATTCATTTGACACATACGTCATTTTGCTAGTCTGACATTAAACTACAAACAAGCATAAGTTGAGTCCGCCAAACACTAGCGTCTTTGTTTTATCGTTCAGTGATCATGTCGAAGTTTGTGCCTGAAAAAGAACACTTGCGGCACGCATTGCTTTTCTTATTTAATCAAAATAAAAAGGCTGTTGAATGTCATCGTGTGTTGGTAGAAACATATGGTGAACACGCTCCATTGATTAGAAGATGTGATACATGGTTTCGACAATTTAAAAGTGGTGATTTCAATGTGAAAGACGGTACGCGCTCTGGTAGACCACAAAAGTGCGAAAACGAGCAATTGCAGGTGTTATTGAAGAATGACCCAACTCAAACTCAACAGCAATTGGCAAAAGCATTAAATGTGTCACAAGAAATAATCAGCAGACGTTTACGAGCAATGGGGAAGATCAATAAACTGGGTAAATGGGTCCCACACGATTTGAATGAACGTCAAATGGAAAATCGCAAAGTCACTTGTGAAATGCTGCTTCAACGCCACGAAAGAAAATCCTTTTTGTATCGAATTGTGACGGGTGACGAAAAATGGATTTATTTTGAAAACCCGAAGCGGAAAAAATCATGGCTTTCACCTGGCGAAGCCGGTCCTTCAACACCAAGGCCAAATCGCTTCGGCAAGAATACCATGCTTTGTAACTGGTGGGACCAGAGCGGTATTGTATATTATGAACTCTTGAAGCCCGGCGAAACCGTTAATGCACAACGCTTTCGCCAACAAATGATTAATTTAAATCACGCATTGATCGAAAGACGACCGGAACGGGCACGAAGACATGGCAAAGTGATTGTGTTACACGACAATGCGCCGTCTCACACAGCAAAACCAGTGAAAGACACCTTAAAATCGCTTGGATGGGACATCCTTCCGCACCCGCCGTACTCCCCAGACCTGGCGACGTCTGACTATCACCTCTTCGCATCAATGGGGCACGCTCTTGCAGAGCAGCACTTCAGCAATTTCGAAGACGGTGGAAAGTGGCTCAACGAATGGTTTGCCGCAAAAGATAAGCAGTTTTCCTGGCATGGTATGCATCAATTACCTGAAAGATGGGCGAAATGTGTAGAAGCTGATGGCCAATATTTTGATTAAAACAAAATTAATGTCTCTTGAAAATTACGTATTTTCTTTACCACAAAAAACCGGCAAAAACTTATGCATACACCTGGTAGTACCCTATTAAATCTACATCATCCGCGTATGCGAACAGTTGATTCAAACCATTCAATGATAGTCCCTTTTTGCCCACCCTTAATTTTTAAAATCGCATATTCTAAAGCAAAGTTAAACAGTAGTGGTGACAACAAGGCATCGCCTAGTTTCAATCCGTTGCGAATCTTGAAACTATCTGACATATTATTATCTATCCGTACTCTGCTTATAGGGTCGCTGAGATACATCTGTAAGTAAATATAACGAGAAATAAAAAAGAAGACCCTAGTTTTGTCAGTCAGTCTCTCTCCCCTACCCCACCTCTCTCTCTCTCGCTCTTTCTGTCTTTCTTGGTTTCTTTGTGTACGATCAAGAGATGGAAGCAGATAAACATTATGGGGAATATTTGAGACAAAGAACTGTCTGGTAATAGTGATGAGAAAGACAATTGCTTAAAAATTATTTGCGCAACTCTCGTTGCACAAACGTTCATATAGAAACCACATCAATTGTCTAGCTTTGCTGATATTTTTTAATGAAAAAATAGACGCTTTTGATTGATACTTACAGGGAAACAAAGATTCAGGAAATAATATTTATAAATACTTTAATCCATTAGTAAAATGAAACTCTTTTTTGTAATACTTAATCATGAAAAGTATATTTAATAAAAAGTTTACTCGAAACATTGGTCTGACAGGAAGAAACTTTCTAGTAAGCGCGGAAACAAAACATTTCCCAAAAGTCGAGAAAGTTTTCGGCAGAAACATTGTCAGGAATCAGGACGTCACGATGACCTTAAAATTCACCCAACTTTCTGACGTCTTGAAAATTGCATACTTTCATATCTTCCTAACGTCTTATTTGCAACTTTCGAGGCTCCCCAACGTCCTGGAATTTTCCAGTTAACAAGACTTCCAAACCTCTTGGTATTTCTCGACTTTCGAGACTTCATAATGACTTATTCCCGACTTCCGAGGCTCCTCGAGGTCTAAGAAAATTCCCGAAAATCAATACCGAATTTACGAAAAGTAGAGAACGGGACGCGAATTTTATTTCCTGATTTTCAACCTGAGACTTCAAGCACCCGTACATCCCTAGAGAGGTTACACGCAGATGCAGATTGACATAAGGGAGGCAAGCAGGTTCGAGTCCTTTTAAAGTTTATAATACCCATTTTTTTTTTCGAATATTTTGTCAACATCACGACGAAAATGCTGAGATGGTGTATAAATCATAACCTATTTTTTGCTATTCGTAAAGTGGTTGCAAAAACATCTCATGCATATGACGAGCTTGAGCCGCAGACGTCTAACCAGCACATGAAAATAAGTACCTTAATAAAAGAAGAAAAAGAAAGAACGGTAATTGATTAAAAATAACTTTGTGATATAATATCAACGCATTAGAATTTTAAGACTATCCTTCACTATTTATCCGTTAGCTGTTTAACATCTATAGTTGCATGATACTTCGCCTTGCTTGTAATATGAAGTTAATATAGTTTTGCTTTTACTAACGACCACGGGTACAAAATATATGAACAGAGTAAACCATTTTATAATTAAACTATGATAGGATGATTAACGAAAGAGAAGCTGCCAAGACCAAGAGAATTTGACGGTTTTAGTAGTTTTTGAAGTTTCGGACGTAAGTCCATGCTTTCCATATGTAGTGAGATTTTGGTGTGATGAGTAGAGAATAGTGATTTGTTGAAGGACGCAACTATCGCAGCTCTTTGTTATCATGAGAGGAATACGAAGTAAAGTAGAGAAAGTAATAGAAAGAGAGAATTAAAGAGGAGGCGGAAAAGTAGATGGTTGTCTTCAATGAGCTAGTGAACTTGAATCACGATAGATATTTATGTGAACCAAGGCAGTTGTGGTAGATGGAGTAAATATATCATGAATTGAACTGCATTACATTTGAGTTAGGGTCTGTTAGAGAAAAGCTTTTGAAGAATGTCAGTAAGGATGGGAATCATGTCAGTGAGATTGGGAACTGAGCCAAGTTTGAGGAGGTCTTGACTGATACTGTTGAAGAGATTGCTGCGGGAGAAATCTGGGAATTATAGAGAATAGATGTTGAAATGTATCTCCAATGCTGGAAGCAGTAGAAGCGGCTGACGCTGAAGAGGTGCAAAGGCGAGCTGAAGGTATTCCAGTAGTAGCCTGATCGGCTTTGATGGAGGATGAAGTTTGTTGTTGTCAAAGAATGGTTAGCATGACTTTGTAGCCACCATAATTGGCCGGATGAGAGCCGCCACAGTTTACACAGTGTGCTTGGTCCTCTCTGGTTTTCTTATATTCCTTGGTAGGATGAGTAGCATCACATTTGACATATCTTGGGATGTTGTATGATGAATTTTGGGTGTAACCAACACGTTGGCACCTGTAGCATTGCATTACGTTTGGTCCCTTGTATGATTCTACTGTTACAGCATAATGGAGTACAGATTTCAACTGAAAGATGGTTGGAGCAATAGCACCTTTATGGAGTGTAACTAATAACAATGGGTACAGTATCTTAGTCTGGGTGGTTGTGTCACGTCCACTGATTTGAGAAGCATGAATACCTGTGGAGCCATATTCAGAAAGATCTTCTTGAATATCGGCGGGAGAAGTATCAAGAGGTAGTTACCGTAAGACCACCTTAAGTGGACGATCAGGTTTTGGAGATTCAGTAGCAAACTCAAGTTTCTGTTGTAGGCAATAGGACTGCAATTTGTGAAAGTCAGGTTTGTTTTGTGCTTGAAACTTAATAAAGTCGGATCTGTTTATCAAACGGACGAATTTGGCATGTGTCTGTAAGCATCTTGATGAACTGGTTTTTGTTGTCAAGACCGTACACAAAAATAGCTGGAGCTCTGGAAGTGCGTGGTGGAATATCTGATGTAGGAGTTTCTTCGTGTTGCGCATGAACTTCATGCAATGCAGAAAACACGTTAGAGATCTGAACTGGTGGGGAGGCATCATCGAGATGACTGGAATGACTAACCTTTTTGGGCTGGATAAAACATTCAATATCCATGTCACAGGAAGATTCTGTAGCTGGAGGAAGGCCTCATGAAGCAGGAGTAGGAAGCTTAGGATAGTCTTTATCTGAATTAAGGTCAGGAGGCATTGAGCTTTCAGGAACTTGAAAACCCTAAAAAGGTCTTTCAAAGCGGTGTTACAGCAATAGAAGGCATGGAAGATGGCCCTAAAGAAATCTTGTTCTGGATGAATTCTCAATTTCGGAACTCCATAAGGAGAAATGTTTCATAACCAGCGAGTCGTAAAGACTTCTTGCTAACGGGGAAAGCTTTATTGAGGTTACAAGGAGAAGCATTTATTAGCAGAAACACAATCGGCACCATGCAAATAGCTGGAACCAAGACATACAAGATCCGCACGCAACGGATCCTATCACTCGATTGAGAAGCTGTCAATGAAAAAATCCAAACTTATTTGATGAGAGAGATTGGAGAGAGATGATATAAATCTTCATGAAGTAGGCAACGTTCAGTCGTAGGTTGTTCTGTTACTTAACTATTGTCCTAAACATCTTAAAGGGAGTGGTGTAAAATTTATGTAGGATATATTACTTCCGAATGTCTCCATCCATCGATTTAAGATTAAGTATAGCGACTATTTCTAATGTCAACTAGAGGAACGATTAGCTGAGCTGTTGCTAACGTTGAAAAAAAACTGATGAGCTTCTAAGGACGGAATTTACAATGGTTATTAAAGTGGACTCCGAACTTCTGCTTTTAATGTACTCACAACCCATAACGCCAGAAAGTGAGCACGCTAACATCACGGTCACCCGGAGGTCTAGATGGTAGTACAGTTATCTATATTGGTAATGATTTTTATTTTACGAAATCATAACCTGTTCTTGAAAATTCAAAGCTGAAAGTGTCAGAGAAGAAAATTCGTACTAATTTACAATTGTATTCTTGCCAATTTTTTTCCTTCTTAATCTTCTTCGTGCCACAAAGAGTTTCATTGCTATGCATTTAAATAATAATTACAACAATCAAGCAACTTCAAGAAAACACAATACAAAATGAGTACGGATAGATTTATTTTACTGTCTTTCTTCTCTGAAAATTAAAACAATCTAGGCTTTAATTTATAGCATCAATGTCATGGAAAGAAGACACGTATTAGATACATGGGGGATTATGATAATATCTAGTAATGGAAAATGCCGTTTAGCTATCTCCTCAATGACCTATTTTAACGCCAAGTATTCTAAATAACAGAAAGTGGACAAAACCTAATGTTAAAAATAGAGAATGAAAAATAATCTTTTTGGCTTAGCATGCTCATAAAGACTTCTACGAGTACAATTTGAACACAGTTTCGCTTTTATACAAAGCATTACCTAAACCATACATTTAACAACATGTTCATACAATAGCAATTCCATTTTCCCTTCAGAGTGCGTACTTTATTTCTCACATGAAAATTTCACGTCTGAAGCGCTCAACGTCTGTTCGCTTGACCATTATTCTGAGGATGTGGTTATGTCAGAAGCTCGCTACACAGCCTTGTTAACGTATACCATATCCTACTTAATTTCCTGCCCTTTGTACTAATGAGCACTTGTCATACGCTACATCCTTTTCGCATATTCTCACAGTAACTGATGATGACTGTAAGCTCACATACGGTGAATATGAAAGCCATTTTGTCACAAACAGCTGTCTTCACTTAAAGAGTACAATTCTACTTACCAAAGACTTTTTCTGACACGTGAGTCAAATGTTTCGTTGCATAAAACGCAACTAGGGATGAAAAGGATCTATTTTGGAGTTGATTAAGTTTAAAGCAGAGTTACTTATTACTACTCGCAATGCAACAGAGTTTTTCATTGAAATCCGTAATTAGATAGCCGAAATATGTTTTCGTTTGAAAGTTACACTGTTAAAAAGGTTTATTCAAAAACGAAAAATAAAATTCTCGAATTTGAGAAAATTTTGGGCTCAATCTAGCTCCGACTAAATTTTGCTCAATTTTCAACACGTGATGGTGCTCAAAAAATGAGAAAATATTTCTCGGATAATGGGACAAAAGGTCTCAAACACGAAGTAAAACTACTCGAAAATGAGTTTAAATTTCGGCTGAAAAACGAGAAAAGTTGGGACTATTTTCAGAAATGAGAAGAAATATATTCAAAAGTGACGAAGCAGATGCTCAAAATGTTGAGAACGTAATAACTCAAAAGATAGCTCCGGAGCTACGAAAATGAGAAAATAGTTGGTCAAAATTGAGAACATTTGTTTCAAAATTTGGAAAGGGTAATCACTCAAAATCGTTATGAGAGCTAAACAAAATGAGAAAATATTTATTCGATATTGAGAGAAACATATTCACATTGTGAGAAGGAATTTACTCACTGGCGTTGAGAGCGAATGAAAATGAGAAAATATTCAAAATTGTCCCAAGACAAATTGACCTGTAGTGAGACTATACCTCTAACAAGCAGTAGAAAACCTTATCCGTGATCTCACCAGTGTTTCTCAGCTCCTTTCTGCAACCACAGAAAATCCCTCTACTACGTCTCACTAAAGACAAACGCAGACGGCAAAGATACAAATATTTATTGAATAGAGGATAAGTATAAATATTACCCTGTACATCCTGCGCCCTGCATAAATAATTTACATTCCTGCTGTACATATCCATCTAAGGTACATATCATTTTACAATACTCCATTTTGTTTGTACAATCCCTTTAATCTGCATAACGAATCATTATTAAACATTTTTAAATCATATGTCAATAATACAAGACAAAAAACAACAATTTAGCATAATACAAAGCAGTTACTCACTTCAACTTTGCACCATTAAAAGTAGGGACATTATCTGACACAAGCGGGAAATGCAACAGGCGACAGTGTTATGAAACTCATTCACCTTTATTAGGAGTTTATTACTATCACAACAGGTAAACGCGCTTTATAATCTTACGAAAAATAAACCTTACGAAGCAGAAGAGTTAAACTTAAATCCCGACAGTATGTTTTATTTTTGCCGCTATCACGCCCGCGTATGAATATCACAATCAGTCGCAGCGATACAGATTGGACTGTCCGACACAGAATTTAGTTCTTGTTGTATGTTTGAGATCACTGCACTTGTTTACGATATTCTTTAACAACGCTCGCCAGATAATAAACTATGTCCACAGATTTCATTTAATTATCTCGCAGGATTGTAATATTACCTTTCCCGACACACAGTTTGAATAATTGCATCAGCTCAAATTTGAAAAATATGACTTAGCTCGTATTTGGGAATAACCATTCTGAAATTTTAATTTTTGAGAATATTGTTTTTCACTTTCAAGTAAAATTTACTCGATTGTTTTTGAGTAGGAAAATTTATTCATTTCTGAGAAAGTCATTTTTAACAGTGTATATGACTACATTCCTCCTCAGAACAACGTGAGAATACATTTGCTGTGTATAGTCCTTGAACACCACAAACTCATTTTTCCATAAATGATCTAACAACATTTGGATGCGTTATAAAAATCATGAAGTAGTGAGATTGTTTTATTGAATACGAAAATTTGACGAAAATCAACATAATTTCTCATTAAAAAAAAGGTTATTGGCAAAATATCGAGAAACACTGTACCTTAAAAAGATTTCAAGTGGATATTTTAGTAATTAAGAAGTAGTGATAGTCTTGTAGAAATAAATATAAATTATATTCGATTTGCAGATGACTGAAGCTGGTCTGTTGGAAGAGATTCAAAATTTAACAGAGTTTTGAATGATATGAATGGATTTTAAGACAACCGGCTCAGGGCAGGATATGGTGGAGGATAGAACATGGGAACGAAGTCGATCTGGGCATATATTGAAGTTACCATTTCGTTATTAGCCTGGAGACTGAGGGATCCATTCCAGGTTATTCGCAATGATTCAATATAAACTTTTCACTTACGATCTTTCCGGCGTCTTTAGGATATAAAATCAATCATTTTAAAGTTCCGTGCTCTACAAAGTCAAATTTAATACTCTATGATCTCAAGGCGCCAAGCAGCCTTGCTCTTTTATCAGAACATAAGTATCCAGTTAGACGATTGGGTCATTCGGGTTACGGCGTCATTCGCGTAATTTGGGTCGTTTTTTACCGGGTCACTGGGTCAATCGTGTAATTTGGGTCAAGTTTCTGACCGGGTCAATCGTGTGATTCAGATAAACTTTCGGACAAGTTCACTGGGTTTCGGTTAGCTCTGGATTACAGCGCTCCCCCTCCAGAAGCTCATGCAGACCTTGACCCGACGTTACAATTATTTCAACTGCCTATAATTACTACAGAGCGTCTACTCATAACCAGCCCTCGTGATCCAGTAGTTAGAAGCGCTGACTTTACGAAGCACCGCAAAGGCTACATGGATTCGAATCCCGTTTGCACGAGCCATCTTGAATTATATTTGCTCATCTATTCCATCAGGCAAATGCCGAGTTGATACCTTCAACAGAAGCTGTTTTCTATTTTCCTAATTCTTTCTCCCACGACTATGTCAAAGTATAAGACGTGACGGGTTATAGATTTGCGATACAATAAAGACCAGAAACGTCACATTTCGTTCATTCTTACATTCTATGATAGAAAAGCGAAGAGAATGTGTAAGGTAGTGTCTCTACACTTGATTCAAGTACCTTCCGGAGCTTGTTTTGTGTGACTGAGGGAAAGTATAGGTTATATCGCTCACACTGGCTGGTCATGGAGGCAGATCATTAACGTTGAAGCTTGCGAGGTGACCAGCAACTTCGTTGAAGTAATAATTAGCAAAGTTTAAAATAAAATCTGAAAAGCAGCTTCGATGAAGGTGTAATAATTAAAATGATACACACAAAGAAAATTTTAAAAAATAGTTATGACTGAAACAACGGATATTACGGCAGAGTTAAAACAGGAAAGATAAATAGAACCTATTTTCAACTTTAAGTATTTGGAGGTTATTAGAAAAAATAATATCAAATGGAAGAATTAGTAAAGTGAAAATATGAAAGGCCAAAAAGTAATTTAAGGTAATATTCCTTTCCGTAGTCTGATGGGAAAAGTTGTAAGAAGATTGGCAAAATGTTTTGAATGGCTTATTCTGTGATAGACACCGAATGTGGACAATAATAAATGATTTGGGAATGTGTACCTAAAAAATTCTAATTAAACTGTACTCAAAGATTTCGTAATGATTAGATAATACTGAAGGTAATGTTATGCTATCTTTGTATCATAACCATATGAATTATAGGTTATTTTAAGGTATCAGGTAATCCCAAATTGTGAAGGATTTTTCCTACCTACCTACTTGTATATGTGCATAGAATTGAAGGTTAAGTCCTGTGAACTATTGTTTAACCGTTATCATATTTGTAGTCCTTTTGCATCATACATATAATGTGATTTTGTTTCTCGTTGCAAAATGAAGAAATGATGTTTGTTAAATATTTTCTTCGAGGCTATGTATCAAACGGTGATGCATAAGCGGAAAATATTATAACTTAAAAACAGTCCTATTCATCAAGATGATTTTGCAAAATAGTATAACAACACTATACAATCACATTTTTGTAATTTTAATTGGTATGGTAACGTTACTCTAACACCATGGGCACAGTAAATTTCAACTTTTCAAATTTTGCGCTTTAAGAATTCCCCAAAAAACTAGTATTAACCGAAAACCAAATTGGGTATATTAAAGTGAATGTATTGCAGATGTTGAAGGTGAACAGTTTGTAACGATAATTTGTGGGTCATTCCTCGCCAAATCATCCAACACTGGCTGCATCACTATTTTATAAAAAAAAAAAAAAGCTCCTGTTTTATACGTTACTTCCTACATATCTGAAGATATCAGAACCACTTTTGAGAATACAATCCTATGTGTTTATTTCTCCCTGGGCGCAAATGTTCCAAACATGGCAAATGGCGTTCTTAGCTCCCGTAGCCATGCAAGTGAACCTTATTGTCTTAAGAAAGCTGGAAATGAATCAAAAAGCATTGTGTAGCTCCTGAAGTGTACTTAGAATATTTGTAAATACTTTTCATTAAAACTGAATTCCTTTATTTTAAAATTTAGGCTAAAAAATGAGTAACAAATTGTATAAATTTGGATCTTGAAACATGTATTTGTTTCTTTCGTATGTGTGAATGAGTAGAATAAGCTGCAATTTTCTGTAATGTCCTATCAACAGGGTGTTTGCATGCAAAAGATCATGGCGTTAAACCCCCTCTTCTACGGAGTTCAAACATGACTCTTCGGGGAAAATGTCGGATTTCGGGCTGAAATATTTCAGATGGGTCATCATGAACAAAATCTGAAATTTCACATTACAAAAAACTTCAGTCTTATATTCAACTCCTTCAGCAAAAAGGAGGTTCTAAAATCCAAATGTATACAATACGTTGCTCATTTTTCAACCTACATTTTAGAATAAAAGAATTCATTTTGAGAAAACAGTTCTCCTGTTGTTCAAAGTACAGTTCTGAAGCTAACCAACGGTTCTTTTACTCATCTCTCTAGCTGTTCTGGTTCTTGAGATATTCAGATTTCCATACAAAGCTGCGCAATCAAGAAACGTCACCTGCCATGTTGAAAGTATTTCCGCCCTGGAAAGTAAGTCCCAAGGCATGTAGGAACCAACGTACGATATTATATATATATATATATATATATATATAT